>SNQJ01S0222212.1:0-14971 GCA_010110895.2 Picea sitchensis
ATGAAGGTGTTAAGGTAGACCCTAACAAGATTAAGGCCATGATGGACTGGCCGATTCCCAAAACATTGAAGAATCTTAGAGGATTTTTGGGTTTGACAGGTTACTACCACAAGTTTGTTCAGCACTATGGAAGAATAGCAGCGCCTTTAATGACACTAACTAAGAAGGATGCATTTTCATGGACTCTAGAGGCAACTAAATATTTTGAACAACTTAAAGAGGTGATGTGCAAAGCTCCTGTCTTGACCACTCCATACTTTAAAAAAACCTTTATTGTGGAATGTGATGCCTCGGAAAATGGAATTGGTGTTGTCCTAATGCAAGAAGGAAGGCCCCTAGCTTTTAAAAAACGATCACTCAAGGGAAAGGACTTACACAAACCCATTTATGAGAGTTAAATGATGGCAATGCTACATGCATTGAAGAAATGGAGTCATTACCTAATAGGTAGGCACTTCAAGGTCAAAACAGATCATGATAGTCTTAAATACTTCTTGGAACAAAGACTATCTTCAGAATAACAACAAAAATGGGTAACCAAGATATTAGGTTATGATTTTGAAATCGTCTATAAAAAGGGGAAGCAAAATGTTGTGGCATATGCACTCTCAAGAAATGATGAAGATGTTGAGGCCTTTCTCTGTGCTATCTCGCTCATCCAACCCTATTGGATAATAGAATCAAGGGATGAATGGAAGAATGATGAAAAAGTGTGGAATCTCATTCAAAGGTTGCAGCAGGATTCTAGTGCATCAGATACATTTACATGGAAAAATGATTCCCTATGGTACAAAGACTGCTTATATTTATGTAAGAACTCCCAACTCAAACAAAAGGTATTATTGGAATTGCACACCTCTCCAGTAGGAGGGCACTTAGGATTTTTGGAAACCTACCATAGAGTCAAGAAGGATTTTTTTTTGGATGGCCTTAAAACTGATGTTCAAAGGTTTGTGGCAGAATGTTTGGTTTGCCAACAAAATAAGGTGGAAACAATTAACACCTCCGGTCTTTTACAACCATTAGCCATCCCAAGTCAGTGTTGGGAGGAGGTTTCCATGGATTTCATCACAGGCTTACCGAAGTCTGAAGGAAAGAGTTTCATCATGGTGATTGTTGATAGACTGACCAAGTACACACACTTTTGTGCACTCTCTCATCCCTTCAAAGCTAGTACAGTTGCCACCGCATTCATGGAGACAGTTCAAAAGCTACATGGCAGCCCAAACCAGTACCGTTTCCACCGCATTCATGGAGACGTACTCAAAAGCTACATGGCGTACCCAAAGATTATTGTAAGGACAAAGATCCCATCTTCACCGACATTTTTGGACATCGCACTATTTTCTCTGTTTGGGTACTCAATTGGTCTATAGCTCATCCTATCATCCTCAATCTAATGGACAAAACGAGATAGTGAACAAAATGTCTGGAAGGCTACCTCCTTTGTCTCTCGAGTTAAAACAAACACAATGGTTCAAATGGTTACCCTTGGAAAATGGTGGCATAACACTTCCTTTCACATCAGCAACAAAATGACACCATTTATGGCACTCTATGGATAACAATTCTCCTCTTCCATCACTTCTTCTCTAAAAGAAAAATCTAAGGTTCAAGTAATGGAAGATCACATCGAAAGCATCAACAATGAGTTCTCCAAATCTTAAAGGACAACTTGACCATGGCACATAATCGACAAACAACAAGCAAATCAACATCGTAGTGAAAGAAGTTTTGAAGTAGGATTAAAAGCCTTTAAGACTATGTCCATACAAACAGATGTCCCTCAAGCAAGACAAAAGGATAATAAATTATCACCAAAGTACTTCATGGATAGTCTTTATAAGGTGTTGCAAAGATTGGTACTATGGCATACAAATTTGGAGTTGCCCGATCTCTCACGAGTACACCCAGCTTTCCATGTTTCATGCTTAAAGAAGAGAAGCATAAGATCCCAATTCAAAACTATATATTGCTAGAACTTCTGATGAGGAAAAAGAAAATCATGGCTGGAGCCCTGAAGCCATCACTGGCTACAAGAGTTCACTGAGGAATAGATCCATTTCGTAGAAAGTATCTCATTAAAATGGAGGAACCACCTATCAAGATTCCACTCTTGGGGAAGATGAGTCTTTATACGTACATCCAGAGTTATTCAATCGTTATGAACAACACTTGTCTCAAGGAGGGCATGTTACCCTAATATTGGCTCATTACCCTTAATTAGCATATTACATTAGTAATGTTATTTTATTTATGTTGGCCATTCCATTAGCTGTAATTATACCTCCTAGTCTCCTATATATACCAAGGAGACATATTTTCATTTGGGAATCATCTTGAATTGTAAGACTATGTGGGCATAAGGTGTTGCCTCTAAGAGGCTTATTATCCTAATTTCTTTTCAAGGCGTTGAGTACTTGTTATCGCACGGTTTGAAGGAAAGGCTTCTAAGGAGTTTGAATCAATATTTGAAACCGAGTAATGTGAGCTTCCCACCCATCACACCTCACAATGGGGAGCCTAGGAGGGCTAGTCCAAGGGAGACGCCCCAATGTAATCGGTTCTTGAAAGGCTGAAGGTTTAATGGACCAAGGTAAATGATTCCCTCTCACAGATCACACTGAAAGAGATAGTCATGGAAATCTCCACCGAAGGCACCTGCTTAAGTAGACAAGACAGAGCAAAACTAGAATATGTGCTTGCAAAGTATTAGTACTTCATAATCAATGACTATCTTTAAAACATATATATGAGCAATGATCAAATGCTATTACTGATTTAAGTCAATGATTGCTAAACAAGGCAAAAGATTTATATCACTTCTTCAATAAATGCATAAAGATATGGCATTCAATGTATACAATTAATCCTTGTTATACCAAAATGCAAATCTGCTCATACAAATATAATGTCGTTGTTAAGGCCACAATATTGTTGCTGCTATGTATGTGACGTCATCCCTAGTATTTAGTTATTTTGAAAGACAAAGAGCTCAACGCTTTATCAAAACAAATTTACAGATGTAATCAAAGGCTCAAAATCTATCAAAGGAGATGACAAATGTCACACAGTAAGCATAAACAAGAGATCAAAAGATGTGACGTTACCTATACAAATTCTGTTGTAGTGTTAGCTAGCCAAGAAGTGGACGCTAGCAATTTAACCAACGAAAAGTTATGAAACTCTATGGCTATGATGAGATGAGACTAGGTCGCGACCTTCTATCCAAAACACAAATTTAAATCAGCAAGATGTCATCCTCAATAGGTTATTCGCAACGCTTAGGTTAGACGTTGTGTTAGTTAGGGTTTCAATTAAAAGTGTTTTGAAAGAGATTTGAAACATAAACAAGTTCAATACTATTTCTAGACTAGTGCCTTGGGGTTAATGGAGTCAATTGAAGCAGATTAATGGTTTAGGAGAGACTTAAAACTTAAAGACAAGAGAGTTAGGTTTGATGGTGTTGCTATGGCAAGGCCACTAAAACTAAACCCTAAGAAGAGAAGGCTGATTTAGGTGGAGCTAAGGCTAGGCCTAATGTGTTTTACTTCTCTCCTTAAGACTTCTTTGGCAAAATCCACTAGCTTACAAGCACAAACCTATGGCTGAAAAGTGTTGTTTAGAAGACAAGGGCTTTTCAAACCCTAGAAGCAAAACCTAGGTGTAAAACCAAATTAGGCCTAGGACGCTTTTCTTCAATTTGTGCTCAAACTAACTCAAGATAAGAGGAAGTCTAGTGTAGCCATGGCTAGGCTAAACTTCTCAAATCAAATGGCTTAAATCTCTTATCATGGGGACATAAAGCCACAAATCCCTACTTTGTGTGTTGGCTCCTAGGTTTCAAGGATTAAGCAAATCAATCAAGATAACAATATATGCAAGATATTAGATCAACAACCATTCATTCAAGAAGTTTTGATGAAAACACTTACAAACTCATGATAAATCATAATCCACACCCTAGTTGGTGTAAACCTTCCAATGATAAAAGCAATCAATTTGCCAAAAAATAGTCCTCCAAGAAGGCGCCTCACCCAAAAGAGATAAAGACAAGAACAAGAGCTAGAAATGTCACTCAATAAGAGAGAAAGTTATGTTATCATAAAATGAAGAGGCAACGCCCCTCTATTTATATGATCTCAAGGACCTTTAATCATCAAAATAGGTCATTAAAAACAAATGACATTAAGCAATGGCTACCACAGTTTTTAATTATTTATCACTTTACATGCCTAAAATGCCAAATGAGCTAAAAATCAAGGCGCCAAGCCCCTAAAGAGAGACGCTATTCTTCTGTGGCATAATCACCATCCCGCGAACTCCGTGACGTAGCCCCTCCATGGGTTCCTGCAGCCTGCTAAGTATGCCAAACAAGCCCAACACGCCGCCCTCTGCTCCAGAAGCGCCCAACTAGTCCTGGGTGGTGCCCAATCCATCTAGGTCAACGGCCCCATTCGCTGTATCGACCCCTGAAGGTCCAATCTCTGCCAAATGTCCCGATGAGGGCGTCCCTCTCCTTCTCCTCTCTGCAAGGGTTCGGCCAACTCGGCCCTCGCCTTCTACCATCCTAAAGAACTATCTGATGGCTCTTCACCTCGATGGAGGTCCGCAAGCACCATCTCCCCATGTGCACCGCCCCATGTGCACCGATCCCCTGCCACCTGTCCGCCGGGCATCGTCCTGCACATCAAAGACTATGCCTCCATGGGCTTATCAACGGTAGACATCATAGCAATGTAAATCATATCTCATCATTAAAATTATCAAACATATGCATGAAACCCTCTAACAAATCATCTAAGAGCTCCAAAGACATTACACAAACTCCACTATACAAAGTCAAGGCAATCAAAAGAACACCTATTGGGCTAGTACCCACAAGAAATGGAAAGTTTCCTCAAAGGGTCATTCAAACCATGTATAACGAGGTGATGTGGTTTTAGGGATGTCCACCTATTCGTAATTAAGCACGGTGTTAATCAGGGTGCCTTTAGGAGGCATGAAATGCACTCCGGCCATGGATGCATTTTTCCAAGCCCCATTTGCCTTATCTTTCTTTATTTGCATTTTACCATGTTTCCTTGACTTAAGAGGATTGCTCTCATTTGGTGGCCGTGAGTCACGTTGCTACCTCCACTAGTATCTTCGCTATGGTAAATGAGAAGGTTACCGATGAGACCCTTTCCTTTGGCTACATAAACTAAAGGTCACGCCTCTAGTTTTAAGACTGCATGGTGGCAAACAATACACCGCTAAATACCTATGAACATAATGGGTCGTAGCTCGTGATGAGACCCCATCCTCTTGGTTAGGTCTTGCATTTATTTATTTCATTTTTCTTAGGGTCCCTAGTTTCTTATCGAGAGTCTTTTTATTGCCTTCTCGGGATCCTCGGGCTAAGCATCTCTAGGTTTCTCATTTTCGATGGCTTTTTATCTTTACCACATTTTACCTCCTCGGTCTTTAGCCCCTTCTTCCCACAAGACAAGATGTACTCGATGGTCATCCTAATGGCCGTGACTAGGGAATGGGATGGATGAGCTCGGATATAAGATGAAAAGGGGATAAGATGGTGGAGCGGATCGATGGCTCAAGTAAAACCCCTTGTACAATTAAAAACTCCATGAATACCAGCTTGCTAAGTTACCCCATCAATCACTCCCTAACAAGGGTCAAGTGGATTAGTAAGATCCGGCAAATATCTGAAATGAAAGGAACCAATGCATATATAAGAAGGTTGCAATGATCAAATATGACACATACCATGATACTGACCACTACCTCATGGAGCAAGAGTCCTTTCTCCAAGCAAAGCCCAGCTCTGTGAGTGATGAGGTCGGCACTGGGCTGACAGATCTAGTCCTACTGAGAAGAAGAGAAGATGGCCCTCCATGGCCATGCTCGTCGAAGCCTCCCCGCCTCGACATACTCCATGTCAGGGATCATGTGGGCCTCGAGACATGATTCTCCTAGTTATCCTAGATATCGGGGATAACATCCGCCTCCAACTCGGGGACATGTGTTGATCAGAGCCATATACTTTCAAGAATCTCGGGCGAGACTCAGAATCGCTCACACTTGCAAGAGGGCATATCATGGATAAAGACTCGCGGTATTGCCACCAGAAGAAAAAATAGCATACATGATAAATGTGCATATAAGGAAGTAGAACAATAAAGCAAACAAGATGTGTATATAATAGTAATCAAACAATGTAGAAGTAGTCACTTACTCAGATTACCTGTTGGTTGCGTGTTGGTGTAATCAAACAACCAATGTAGCTAATCCAACAACGCTCCTCGATACCTGCCTTTGTGCTTCATCAGCAACCAAAACAGTGATACATCAAGTTAATAAATATGTCAAGTGAGTTAGAATATACATCATATCATCGGAAAGCTCTTAATCTAACTCATGGAGGCGGGTGAGGGATAAAATCTCAAGTCCATCTCTGAGAAAATTACTTAATCCTATCCGAGAAAGGGTCATGAAACATACTAGGTTTAGCATAACAACTCAAAGGGCTTGCAAGTTGGTTACCTAGGGCGCTTTCATGCTCCAAAGAAAGAATTGACAAAAATTAGTAGAAGATTGGCACATCAATAAGAGTAAGTTGAAAAACTCATTGAAATAGTATTACCCAACCAACCTTTGAAATATAGGGTTTGCCCAAGAGGAAACTCAACATTAAAAAGGTACTTCCCAACTACACCAATAGAAAGCAAGGCAAAGAAATAACTCGTGGTTGGGATGAAAAGTCATGAGAAACCCTCTTCGTGCGCAAACAATGTCTTTACTTGTGGGTCGAAAAACCGCAAAGCAATAACGGGTGGTTGGCAATCATCTTCGTAAAAAAGGTTCAAGTGCTCATCATACTTATCAAACATCTCAATGTAAGACCGGCTAAACATCCAAGAAAAAGGTACTAGGTCATCCTTGGTGTTTTGAAAGCTACAAGTAAAGACTTCATCTCCTTTTTACCACAGCAGATTTCTTTTGAACAGTGGCAAAAAGGAGATGAAGCCTTCGTGTCATAGATGGGATCTATGTCATAACTAACTACATCCCACCTACGCTTCCCAACATGTATGAAATCATAAAAATTCTCATTGCTATATCAGACAAGATTATAACATGGATTTGAAGATTCATCCTCCTCTCCTTTTCATTACATGGTAAAACATCACCGAAATTTATGAGAGGAGGGTAACTTTAATCGCTTCTTCTTGTGCGTGTAATTTCGGTGACTCGTGTCTTCATTCATGTGTCATTATTCTGGCCCTCATGGACTTCTTTATCTTTGATTGCACAAGGCCATCACCCCATCCAAAACTTCTTTCTTGTTTCTGGTCATACGTGTCATCGGCATCTCTTGAAGTGGAAAGTGACTAACCTTGTCTTTACTTTGTTGTGCAGGAGAAATGGTTCTTGGATGACTTCATCAATGAGAGGAGCACAAGTGGATACTTCCATCATTTGTTTTTCTATTTCTGCTCCCAACTGACACATCCTCGTTTCATTTGAAAACTCGCTTTACCTCCTTGTATCAAAATCTCATGGAACTATTTTCATCAGGTAAGAGCACCATGGTGAAAGAGTTGATTCCTTTTGAGAGGAGATTCCCTTTCAATTTGATGGCCATGTTGTGAGCTTCCACAAGTGTTTTCGGATTCCTTTTATTTAGAAGGAAGCTCAAATGTTCTTGAAGTCCATTTGTAAAGAGATAAAAAAGGTACTTTCCTCCTGGACGATGGATTTCCAAGAATCAATACAACTTCTGGAACTTGAACTAGGAAATTTTAACATTCTCAAAATTTGATTGTTTTATGCCTTCAAGCTTTTCAGCAATGATTGTACATCTTCTAGTTTCAAAGCCCACCTTTCAAGGAAGATCTCTTCAAAATGGTCCATGGATGTGATGTCACAGTCGAAGATTATCATACCACGTTTTGTAGCCCCCCTTCATGCAGAGAGGCAAAGAAGAACTTCATCACTATGTCTTCAACTTCGTCCCTGACAGGAAAGTGTTGAAAGAATTCCCAAAAATTGCTCATGTGATAATCGACTTTCTCCATCGAGACCAAAGAAACTAGGAATATGATTCTTATAAGTGAGAGGCACTCTTCTAGGATATCCTGGGATTTTACTCATATCCAGTTGTCTCAGAACTGGTCCCATTGTGAATTCATTGTTAGCTCTTAATTCATCGCTGAGTCGCTTTTAGTAGTTTCCTTGAAACTACTAAAGAATGGGGGAAAAAGTAGTGGAGCCTGTGTTTACAAGAAAGGATTCGAGGCATTACCAAAGATATGTCATTGAGGAAGGTAATTCCATTTGTTCCGCAACGTCAAAACAAGTTATCGCATGGTTTGTAGGAAAGGTTTGCTGGAGTTTGAGTCAAGGCTTGAAACTAACGTAATGTGAGAGCTTCCCACCTAATCGCCACCCCTCAATGGGGAGCTCTTCTTTAGGAGGGCTAGTCCAAGGGAGACGTCCTAATGTAATCCGTTTCTTGGAAGGTCAGGTTTAATGGACCAAGGTAAAATGATTCTCCTCACAGACATCACCTCGGAAAGAGATAGTCATGAAATCTTCCAATCGGAAGGCAATTTGTTTGCGTGACAAGACAGATAAAACTAGAATGTGTGCTTGTAAAGGTTAGTACTTCATAATCAATGACTATCTTTAAACATATATATGAGCAATGATCAAATGCTATTATTGACGGTAAGTCAATGATTGCTAAACAAGGGTAAAAGATTTATATTACTTCAATAAATGCATAAAGATACGAGCATTCAATGTACACAATTAACTTGTTATGTCACAATGCAATCTGCTCATACATATAATGTTGTTAAGGCCACAATATTGTTGCTACTATGTATGTGTGACGCCGTACCTAGTATTTAGTTATTTTGAAAGACAAAGAGCCTAACGCTTTATCAAACAAATTTACAGATGTAATAAAAGGCTCAAAAATCTATCAAATGAGATGACAAAATTCACAACGCTAGTGTAAGCATAAACAAGAGATCAAAAGATGTGACGCCACCTATACAAATTCTCACAGGGTTAGCTTAGCCAAGAAGTGGACGCTTTAGCTAATTTAACCAACTAAAAGTTATGAAACCTCTATGATATGATGAGATGACTAGGTCAAGACTCCCTTTCTATCCAAACACAAATTTGAAATCAGCAAGACGCCATCTCATTAGGGTTGGTCTGCAAATCAAGTAGGGTTAGACGTTAGGTTAGTTAGGGTTTCAAATCTCTTTCAAAACACTTTTAAAAGAGATTTGAAACATAAACAAGTTCAAGACTATTTCTGTGACTAGTGCCTTGGGTTAATGGAGTCAATTGAAGTGAGACTAATTGTTTAGGAGAGACTTAACTTAAAGACAAGAGAGTTAGGTTTGATGGTGTTGCTATGGCAAGGCCACCAAACCAAAACCTCTAAGAAGAGAAGGTTGATTTAGGTAGCTTCAGGCTAGGCCTAATGCTTCTGGCTTCTCTCCTTAAGGCTTCTTTTACAAAACGGTTACATAAGCACATAAATCTATGGTCGAAAAGTGTTGTTTAGAAGACAAGGCTTTTCAAAACCCAGGAAGCAAAACCCTAGGTGTAAACTAAATTAGCCTAGACGCTTTCTTTCTTCAATTTGTACTCAAAACTAACTCAAGATAAGAGGTGAAGCCTAGTGAAGGCTAAGCATAGGCTAAAACTTCAAATCAAATGGCTTAAAGATCTTATCATGGGGACATAAAGCAAAAACCTACTTGTGTGCTTACTCCCTGGGTTTCAAGGATTAAGCAAAACAATCAAGATAACAATATACAAGATATCGATCAACAACCATTCATTCAAGAAGTTTTGATGAAAAACACTTTACAACCTCATGATGAAGCATAATCCACACCCTAGTTGTAAACCTTCTCCAATGATAAAAGCACCACTTGCCAAAATAGTCCTCCAAGAAGCTGGGTACCACCTAAAAAAGAGATAAAAATACAAGAACAAGAGCTAGAAATGTCACTCTACAAGAGCAAGTTGTTATCATAAAATGAAGAGGCAAAGTCCTCTATTTGAGGATCTCATGACTTTAATTAACAAAAATAGGCTAAATAGACGACAAGGCTGACAATTACATTATTTCAATTATTTGTCACTTTACATGCCTAAATGCCAAAATGAATGTAAATGAAGGCCAAGCCCTATAGGGGAGACGCTAATTCTTTCAGGCATAATCACCATCTCCGCACCTAGATGCCACCCTCCTCGGGGCTCCTCTGTACTCGCTATATGCCAAACAAGCCCAACACGCCGCCCTCTGCTCCAGAAGCCCAACTAGTCCTCCGGTGGCGTCCAATCCATCTATATCAAGCCTCAACGCCCCATCTCGCCAGTGGGTCGATCCCTTAAAGGTCCACCTCTCTCTAAATGTCCTCGATGAGGGCGCCTTCTTCAGGTAAGGGCTCGTCACAACTCCGTCCTCGCTTCCCGCCATCCCAAAGAATCTCATCCGGGATGGCTCTTCAAATTTCCATGAGGTCCGGAAGCTAATCATCTCCCATGCACCGATCCTTCCGCACTGTCTCATTTGCATGGTCCCTATTATCGTAAAAGAGACTATGCCCTCCATGGGCTTATCGGCCCCATGACATCAGCGGAAGTAATGTAAATCATATCTCATCATTGAAATTATCAAACATATGCATGAAAACCCCTAACAAATCATCTAAGAGCTCAAAGACATTACACGTACTCCACTATACAAAGTCAAGGGCACCTGTGCGAACACTCCATTGGGTTGTACCCACAAGAAATGAAAGTTTCCTCAAAGGGTCATTCAAAACCATGTATAACGAGGTGATGTGGTTTTAGGGATGTCCAAATATATTCGCATCATGGGTTGGTGTTGTCCGGGTGCCTTGTAGGGAGGTTTACTGCATCTGGCCATGGATGCATTTTTTCCAAGCCCCATTTGCCTTATCTTCTTTATTTGCATTTTATTACAAGCTCGATTTAAGAGTGACATCACTTTGGCTTGCGGCTTATCGGACAAATAAGTATCTACTAGTATCTTCAAGTAAATGAGAAGGTTGGGTTTTGATGAGACCCCCTTTCCTTTTGGCCATGCAACCAAAGGTCACCTCTAGTTTGGTGACCGGGGATGGTGGCAATGTCATACCGCTAAATACCTATGAACATAATGTAATGCCGTGATGAGACCTCCCATCCTTGGTTAGGTCTTGCATTTATTTTATTTCATTTTTCTTAGGGTCCTTTGGGGTTCTCATCGAGAGGCTTTTATTGCCTCTCGGGGATCCTCGCCATGGCATCTCTAGGTTTTCATTTTCTATGGCTTTTATCTATTACCGCTTTTCACTGGCCTTTTGCATCTCTTCTTCCACAAGACAAGATGTACCCCTGATGGTCATCCTAATGGCCAGACTAGGGAATGGGAGGGATGAGCGGATATAAGATGAAAAAGTGATAAGGATGGTGTGGAGCTGACGATGGCTCAGAAACCCTCTCTTGTATAACTAAAACCTAGTGAATGCTCAAATTAAGTTGTCCCATCAATCACCCTAACAATGGTCAAGTGGATTAGTGTAAGATCTCAAGCAACCATCCTAAATGAAAGGAACCTAATGCATATATATTGCTATAATGACCAAATATGACACATACCATGATACCTCGGACCAATTACCTCATGGAGCAAGAGTCCTTTCTGAAGCAAGCCCAGGCCGGTAGTGATGGAGGCTGGTACTGCTGACAGGACGAGTCTGCCTAAGAAGAAGAAAGATGGGCCCTCCATGGCCATGCTCAGGTCGCTCCTGCTCTCGGTACTCCATGTCTAGGATCATATGGGCCTCGAGACATGATCTCCTAGTTATCCCTAGATATCGGGGATAACAGTACTTATTATGAGATTTTTCTATGCTATATTGATATTTGATTCTTAACAGTTGATGTTGTATAGATCATTCCAAAAGGGATTTCTTTGTAGAAAAAAACAATTTACACCTCAAAGAATAAGTAGATAGACCTTATCCTTTATGCATTGATCCAATAAGACAATACCAACTTCTCTCCCAAGAATATAGAAGCAATTAACTAGACATATGTAGTTGATATAAATATATGTGTTTTCCTAGTAGACATCATTATCATATCTTTAAAACTATTATTCAAAGCTTGTGTGACTCCAAACTTTAAAGATGCCACATTTGATTAAATCTACATAAAAACAAATTTTAAAATAATTTTTTAATTGACAATAATAACACTATTAAAGTAAAATACTATTTATTTATAATAATATGAGCAACACAACAATCCAATTTAAATTGAAAAAAAAAAAAAATTTAATTTATAAATAATATAAACTTGATCATCCACAATAAAACTTTAGCTATTATAAAATAGGCAAGTTGAAATCATAATTGAATAAACTATTTAAGACAATAAAACTTTTTCTATGATAAAATAGGCAAGTTGAAATCATAATTGAATAAACTCAAAGAAGCATTTATTTATATTTAAGACTCAAAGTGAAACATGTATTTATGATTCAGCCAGTTTCAACTATGTATGACAATTTGATGCTTTCCCTCACTTTATTATTATTATGTGGGAATGCTACTCGTTAAATGAATAGAATTAAAATGAAATAACAAAGAAATGAAAACACATACATTAAAATAACAAAGAATTTTACTAAGTAATTAATACGCTTGAAAGAGAAATATATCAGCTTTTCAGGGAAAAAAAAAATCAATCAAGTTAAATCAAAGTTTCATGCATTTCAAAATTTTATTTTAGGAGTTTGATCCCATTTTCTCGCTGTTATCTAAAAAAGATACTAATCAGATCAAATCAAAATTCCATACATTTCAAAATTTTACTTTAAAAATCTGGCTCCATTTTCAAAAAAAAAAAAAATGCCAAGGCAAACCTAAAAAAGAAAAAGTAAATATCTCCCTGGATATGTAAGTAATCAGATTATGATTATTAGAATCACAGTTCCCAAAGACAGCACCATGCCATACACTGTACTAAAATTTCCACGATTGGGTGAAGTTGAATTTTGGGCCATCTCGATATACACTGCTCTGCTTGCTATGGCGTGCATCGGCTGTGAGACTGATTATTACGCCGGCCGCAAAGCAGCAATTCAGCGGTACGATATCCGGCATTCTTGATCTATATATCCGACGGTCTGGATCGAAGGGAAGAGTATCGGCTACGTTGCGGCCATCCGACGGCTGGATCAAAGGGCAGGGTATTCAACGACTGGATCGGAGAGCTGGGAGTGGGCCACGTGGCGGCCATTCGACGGTTGAATCGGAGAGCTGGAAATGGCCACGAGGTAGTCATTCGACGGTTGAATAGAAGAACTCAGAGTGCGCCACGTGGCATCCATCTGACCGCTAGAGCTTAACATGGATCTCTGAGAAACAAAAACCGTGATGAAGTTTATAACAATACATGAAATACATAACATTGGTTCAGTTTGTGATTTGCATATTAACCTGTAATTTTTAAAGAAATTATTTCAACGCAAAAGTTTGTTTACTGTCAAAAAAATAGATTGAAGTATGCGTTATCAGAAGCTAAAATCTATAACAAATTCAAATTAAAAGATAGAATGACATACATGTTATCGGAAGGGAAAATCTTTCTTTCTAGCCTTTCCAATTTTAGCAGATATCAACAAAGTCCACCATGGATCAGATATTGGAAGGAAAAGCAGAATTTTTAATACAGCGTATTCTTTATTTCTTAACGCGCATTACCTCGTTCACAAATTTTCATTGCATCTTGTTGATTGAATCCACTGAATGTTATGGAAATTATCAGTTGAAATTTGCAAAAACATCTTGGCTGGCTAATTAGTAATATTTCCGGTTGCATAATCAAATAAGAAACAGAAAGGATGTGTAATTGTAAATTGTGTATGAGACTTTAAAGTCTACTGAGATATACATATCCTACCTTTTTTGATTTGAACTTATGAATTCTTAAAAAGAAACATATGTTCTTAACTATTAGAGCTACTCAGACTGTCCATTTCAATTTATACATTTTGTCCGTAACAAAATTTCCAGCAATCTCACAATTATATATATTTTAATAGTAAACAAAATTTCCAGCAATCTCACAATTATATATATTTTAATAGTAACTAGTTAGCTAAATTGTATTAGAAAAGTCTTCAGCAGAATGCTTCAGCAAAGATTACAGTAAAACATAAAAACAGATACATAGTTCATACGATATACAAAATGTTATCCTTATACACTCCCAAAGCAGAAAATAGCCTTATCGTGTTACACTCCCAAAGCAGAAAATAGCCTTATCCTTGTGCAAAATTACTGAGTACTTCTTTATATTTTATAGTAAATGCCTAAATTTTTTAACATAACTATGAGCATAATCCTCCAAACCTGTACTAGGTTGTTCACTGATCAACTCTGTTCACAAATCAATTCTTAAGAAATACTAAATCATAAAGAAAATTGGTTTCAGCTATTAACTGTTCCGCCTCTCGCTTTAATGCCGCCTGTGTTCTTTTAAGTTCTTTATTTTCAGCTATCTTTTGCTTCAAATTTTGATCTACAGTTTCCTGTATTTTGCCAACAACATTGAAGAGGGAGGCTCTATTGCGATAGATGTGCGCTTCATGGCTTCGCAATACTCTACCAAGCTCTTGCAAATCCCTCGAATCCATCTCATAATCAGCAGTCTCATATATATAGAGAGGAGGTATCTCCTTTATTTCGGGAATCGAATGAAGTTCCAAGACCCGCGAGAGATTCTGAAAAAGAGAAAGCAGATTCAACATATGGTGCACTCTCTCCTCAACAATGTACATGGACTGCATCAGGGAATCGTATCCTACAACCCTGACGGATTTGGCCACGGCATGACAAATTTCGGGGGAAGGATTTCTGATGCG
>SNQJ01S0222214.1:0-14971 GCA_010110895.2 Picea sitchensis
CTTGGGATTGAAGACGACCGGACCAACTCAACATTTTGGGATGTGGGAGACCTCTCGCGTTGCCACCTGGAATAATGGAATAACTTGAGAAACAGACTTGGAGGCCAGCGCAAAGGATGTGGCGCATAATAGACATGGTGGTGCTGGGTTATAGGGGCGTGGAAGAAGTGACGAGATGAGAGTAAGATGATGGAGGACGATTCATGGTAGAAGTCATAGGGTGGAAAATAAGGGGGGAAGAATATGGGAGGATTCGCCTTCGGGTGAGAGGCCGACATGGAGGGAAAAGGGTACGTGGCGAGTGATAAATGGGACGAGGGTAAGGCCATCTGGAAGTGTGAGAGAGAGGTTGACGATGACACATGGCGACAAGGGAAAGGCGGGCAGAAAGATGTCGTGGCGGGAGTCGGGCCCATGAGGGTTAAAGATAGGGTAGCTGAGAAGGTCGAGGCCATGCCTGAGCCGTTGATTCGGGATCCTCGATCGTAGCCGTCGAAAACTGCATCTACGATTCCGGACCCCCCCCCTCCGCTTAAAGGTAGAAAGGCGGGGGGGGTCCGGAATTATCCTCATCGTCGTTGATCCGGGTGCGCTTATCTGGACCGTCGAAAAGGTGCGCCCCCGATTCTGGACCCCCCCTCCCTGCTTAAAGGTTGGAAGGCAAGGGGGGTCCGGAATCCGATATGCGCCACTGATCTGGGCATGCAAATCTGGACCGCTCGGTCTTGCTTACTGCTTACCATGGGCGCATTGTCGCCCGAAACTTTGGACAAGTGGGTTTTTACCCCTTCTTTGCGTTCTAACCCCCTTATACAAGGAAAATCGCTAACAGATTCCAATGCATCCCCTACTATATTCTCAAATCTTGTTGGATGTGGTAGAGGAGCATCATGTTTTAACACCTTATCAATTTTAACCACTATGCATCCTTTCTTTACCATCCTTACATGAACCTTATGAAACATATATTTATTGAATAAAAATACCTCACCTATCTTCACTCCACATTGTAGAAGATCTACCTTGTTTCCAATAGAAAATGAAAAAGAAACATGTGCACCTATACACCAAATTAAAGAAACTTAGTATTTTCTAAAAGAAACATTCAGTATACTATCAATAACACTTAACAATATTTGATAAAATAAACATTCAATATATTATCAATAACACTTAACACATTATTTCATATTTTGATTTACCTATGTTGTGCCTCAAATCCACGATCTTCCATGGATGTATTCCCCCTTCATCAAAAAATTTCTAGAATCAAATGTGGTTGAGTGACATCAATTATCAAAACTGTAACACAGTCTGCATCAACCCTTTCTCTACCATAATAAGTCCCAATGTCTCAATATTCAACCCTTCCTGGCCCAATAACTTTACCATTAATTAGGAGGTCAACATAGTCCCCTTTTGTCAAAATTATATTTGTGGGATGATCATGAGAATGACGTTCCAAATCTGATTCTGTCCAAATCTCATAAGATTCCAATGAATCCCCTAGTGCATGCTCAAATCCTATTGGATGTGGTAGAGGAGCATCATGTTTTAACACCTTCTCAATTTTAACCACTATGCATCCTTTCTTTACCATCCTTCTATGCACCTTGTGACCAAGATATGTATTGAATATGGATCCCTTACCTACCTTCACTCTAGATTGTAGAAGATATACCTTGTCTCCAATAGAAAATGCAGAAGAAACATTTGCATCTGTACACAAAATTAAAGAAACTCAATATTTGCTAAAAAAAAAATTCAATATACTATCAATAACACTTAACACATGCTTTGAGATTTTGATTTACCTATGTTGTGCCTCAAATATATGATCTTCAATGGATGTATGTCCCCTTCATCAATATCTTCCACAATAGTATATGGTTGAGTGACATCAATTATCAAAATTGTAACATAGCCTACATTAACCCTTTCTCTGCCACAATAAGTCCCAGTGTCTGTAGATTCAACCCTTCCCAGTGATTTTGTACACAATGAAAAACCTTTCCCCACCATCCACCAAAAGTCACTCTACATATAAATTACACACAATTAGAGATCCAAGTAGTATCAAAGAATGAAAAATATCAACTCACATCAAACCACCAAGTTCCTATTTAACTATGGAGATGGCACTTGTTTTATTGTTGTATGTGTATGAATTGTTCTCATAAGAAATTTAAAACTTAATAAAGGAGAGGATTGATTTGAATTGCAACTATGTGAACTTGGCATTTCATCCATTGGTCATCTCATCGCACATATATCATGCCCATTCTTATGATGTGCCTTCAAGCCAAAAAAATAATTATTTGCGTGCTTCTCAATTTCCTAGCTTCAAAATAAATTATGTCATATGATAGAGCTCCTTAGGTCAAACCTTAGGGTGTTGTAAGGCATAACAAAAGCTCCCACCAAATGAAAAAATTCTCTTATCCCGATACCAGCATGTATAGATTTGCTAGAAATGACATTCTCATTAGCCATGAGAATTTTTCCCCCAATTGCTTTTGACAACCCCACCTTTTATATGTTGACATCAACCTAATGCTCTCAATCTCACAAACCACTCTCTCGACAGATTCCAATCCTACCTAGGCTCCAATACCATATGAAATTTTACACCTACACGAGAGACATAAACACAAGCATGCACACATATATAAAATCCCATATCTAATGTGTAAAGAAAACCACACAAAGATATCTTCAGTACCCTTGGCCAAGTCAACCAAGACCATGCCCAATGAAACCAACACCATACATTTGAGACACATTTTAATGTAGACAATAAGCCTTTTAAATACACTTCCATCACATGAAAACTATGTGCCACAATAAACCAAAAGCACTCAATGATTAACCTAACGTGTCTTTGAAAGGGGAAGGAGAAATTGGTATTGCTAATGAAACCAATATGGAAACCAAGTCCTCGTACTGCTAGTAAGGATGAAGTTTAATATTTAGGAAGAGGATAAATCAATGTCCATAATAGAACTCACAGTTTGTAATAATATTCAAATAGACACCAAGAATTATAAGAGCAGCGAAAAGATGTAGTACTATTTAGTCGAAAATAGGTAATGTTCTTCCATACAAAAATTTATAACATGAATTATGTGGAGGGAAAATGTATGAGTGATTGCATTTTTTTACTAAATTTATTTTCCCATTTTGCTAGTGTTAGGTATGACTATAAAGTCTTGCAATCCCAACAATTCTAATTTTATTGAAGTCATTGCCACAATCATTTTATACTTTGAAAATAATAATTTATGTTGAAAAGAGAAAATTCATATTTTGAGATGGTTTTTGATGCATTGTTAGGAGAAATTAGAAGAATTGATGCAAGAACACCAACATTGGGGGATAAGTTGCTTTCTATGCCAAAAGAAAGGAGAAACAAAATATTTTCCAACAAAGACATGTTGAAAGAGTAACAAAAATGGGTGCAAAAGAAACAAAATGAAACAATTTATGAAGTAATGTAAGGCCAGACTACATGCCAACAACAGGGTGGCAATCAACCACAAAAATATAAGAACAAGAAAAATATAAGCTGCAATTATTTTCATATGCTAGGGAACATACAAAGAGATTATTGGAAGGGGAAGATTGCATTGTTTCATCTTGTCATCTGTAGAAATCAACATGATCAAGATTTTAAAGTTGATATGGAGAACTCCAATGACTAAGATTTCTTCACTATATACTTAGGAACGACATAGAACATGACAAGGAAATAAAAATTGCTCGAGATTTATTTCCATATTTACATGAATAGAATTATCTAGCTCGGAGATAAAAGCTTCCATAAATTATATGACGTTGGAGAGTTGCAAGTCCCTATTGCTAATGGAGGAATATTCTGCAAGAAGTGTTGCATGTGCCAAATTTGGCAAGAGATTTGAAATCTATTGCAATAATAATATATTTTGGCTAGAATGTTAAATTCCACCAAACAAATTGGCATTGTGAAGAACCAAGCAAGGAATGTTCGTTTACATGCTCCTAAGAAGGGAATTTATATGTTTTAAAGTTAAATTTATAAGTTGCATCATCTATTATAGAAAATAGTTTGTGGACTAGTGTAATTATATGTTTCTTCATGTTAATGCCAAAACTCTATTAGAAATGAAAAAGAAAAGCATGGTAAATGGGATGATGAGCCAAAAAAAATGATTCTAATTTGGACTCATGAATATTGTGCAATTGACAAGCAAATTAGAAGGCACAATGTCTACACTAGAATGTGGGGTTCTAGATTTAGTGCACAGTGATATTTGTTGTCCTAAATATGTAGATTATATTGGTGGGGTGAATTTTTTTAGAGATTTCATTGATTCTTTTAACAGAAAAACTTGTATTTATTACTCTAAAATGGTTGGTGCATTTAATTTTTTTCCACAATTTTAAGCAATGGTTGAAAAGTAGATGGATTCCTCAAGTTCTTTTGCAATAAATCTAGCATAATGAGGAAATTTACAAATCCATATTCTTCTCACCAAAATGGTGTTATGGGAGGAAGAACAGAACAATGGTGGATTTAGATGCATACTAGTTTAAAGTCAACATGATAGAAGATATTGGACAAAATGTTTTTCAACAACAACATATTTGTAGAATAGATTGTGGCAATAAATGGAAAATTTTTAGAAGTATCTTGGTTTGGACTAATCGATTGGGTCTATCTCGATCCTTTGAAAGAATAATTGTTATCCTCTCCACCTGGGTTCAAATCCCACCATTCCACCATGGAGGAAAGCTAGCGCATGCTAACTTTCCATCTTGCACAAGCACAAGCATTTCTTGAACAATATTATTCAACTGTGGGGGAAATATAGCATGCGTTATCTCTTTCCCTTCTTCATCAGCACAAGTTCATCTCAAACAACATCATTCCACCGTGGGGGAAATCTAGCACTAGATTTCCCTCTAGCATAAGCACCAATGCATCTCAAACAACATCACTCCAACATCGGGGAAAGATAGAGTGTGCTAGCATTCCCTCTTGCAAAAGCGCAAACAGATATCAAACAACATAATTACACTATGGGAAAGCTAGTGTGTACAAAATTTCGAACAACATCACTCCACATTGGAGGAAATACAAGTTCATTTCAAACAACATCACTCCATGGTGGAGGAAATACAAGTGCATTTCAAACAACATCACTCCATGGTGGAGGAAAGATAGCGCATGATAACTTTCCTTCTTTCTCATGCACAAGTGTATTTCAAAAAACAACATTCCATTATGGAGGAAATATAGTGCATGCTAGTTTTCCTTCTTGCACAAGCACAAACACATTTCGAACAACAATATTCCATTGTGGAAGAAAGCTAGAGTGCTAGTTTTCCTTCTTTCAAAAACACAAGCACATTTCAAACAACAATCCACTATGGAAGAAAGATATTGCATGATAGGTTTCCTTATTTCACAAGAACAAACACAATTTGAAAAACAACATTCCACTATGGAGGAAAGTTAACACGTGCTGGGTTTGTTTCTTGTACAAGCACAAGCACATTTCGAAAAACAACATTTGACTATGAAGGAAAGCTAGCGTGTGATAGTTTTCCTTCTTAAACATAACAAATGCATTTCGAAAACATCATTCCACTATGGAGCAAAGCTAACACATGTTAACTTTCCTTCTTGCACAAGAAAAAACACATTTTGAACATGATCATTCCACTATGGAGGAATGCTAGTGCATGCTAGCTTTCCTTCTTGCACAAGAAGAAGGGCATTTCGAACATCATTCCATTATGGAGGAACACCAGTGCATACTAGCTTTCCTTCTTGCACAAGAAAAAACAAATTTTGATCAACATCATTCCACTATGTAGGAATGCTAGCGCATGCTAGATTTCCTTCTTACACAAACATAAATGCATTTCAGACAAAATCATTCCACTGTGAAGGAAAACTAGCACATGCCATATTTCCTTCTTGCATAAGCACAAGCGCATTTTGTACAACATCATTCCACTATGAAGGAAATCTAGGTCGTGTTAGCAGTCTCTCTTGCACACACACAATATCATCTCGAACAACATTATTCCACCATGGAGGAAAGCTAGCGTGTCCTAGATTTCCCTCTTGCACAAACACAAGTGCATCTCAAACAACATCATTCCACTATGGAGAAAAGTTAGCGTCTGTTGGATTTCTCTCTTGCACAAGTATAAATGAAACTCGAACAACATCATTCCATAGTGAGGGAAAGTTGATGTGTGGTAGCTTTCCCTCTTAGAAAATCACAAGTGCATCTTGAAAAAAATCATTATATTGTGGTGGAAAGCTAGTGTGTGCTATATTTTCCCCTTGCAAAAGCACAAGCACATATCGAACAACATTATTCCACCATGGGGGAAGGCTAGAGCATGCTAGATTTCCCTCTTGCACAAGCACAAGCACATCTCGAACAACATCATTACACCATGGGGGAATGTTAACACTTGTTAACTTTTCCTCTTGCACAAGCACAAACGCATCTTAAACAACATCATTCTACCGTGGGGAAAGCCAATGCATGCTAGATTTTCCTCTTGCACAAGAACAAATGAATCTCAAAAAACATTATTCCACCATGGGGGAAAGCTAGCACGTGTTAGATTTCCCTCTTGCACAAGAGCATGTGTGTTTCAAACAAAATCATTCCATCATTGGAAAATTCTAGTGCATGTTAGATTTCCCTCTTGTTTAAGTACAAATGCAAGCACATATTGAACAACATCATTCCACCATGGGGGAAAGATAGCATGCCAAGAAAAAACACATCTCGAACATCATCCCACCATGGGGGAAAGCTATTGCATGCTAGATTTCCCTCTTGCAAAAGCATATACGCATCTCGAACAATGTCATTCCACTATGGGTTAAAGCTAGTGTGTGTTATCTTTCTCTCTTGCATAAGCACAAGTGCATCTCAAACAACATCATTCCTCTATGGGGTAAAACTAGCATATGCTAGCTTTCCATCTTGTAGAAGCACAAGAACAACTTGAACAACATCATTCCACTGTGGGGGAAAGATAGAGTGTGATAGCTTTCCTCGAAACCCCAAAACCCCGAAAAGGCTAACGGGTCTCTGACTCCTCCCTTTGACTTTTCCTGATGTGACCTCCAACTATGAACTGGGGCCTAAACACTTTGGTACCTAGGGATTTTTCTTATCGGCGTTTTGCGATGCAGAAACTCCTTTCGTCGACTTCCGAAACCGTGACAACCCCCTACTATAGATCAATGGCTCTGAGCTCCCCACGATATGATGGTCCTGATTCTATTGGGACTTCAGGAATCAGGAGTTCATGACTCTCGAATCCGGATCACAACCTCTTCCACTTCCCGAATTTCGAAACATGAAATTCAAGCGTGAGATCAATGGTTCATGTTGATCTGAATCCAATGGCCACTATTCCTCTTGATATTATAACACCTAAAAACTCTCAAACTTATCTCCCTTGATGGTTAACTAGATCCAATAGCCAACAATAGATCGACACTTACCCTAGAAGCATTTCCACCATCCTTTTCGTTTTCAACACTCCTTCGCCAAACACTCTGGCGTCAACCCTTATGAACTTTCCCTCTTACGGGTGACCTCGACCTTCGTCTCCCTTTGAACATTTCAAATCTTCTATCCCTTCTGAGCTTCGATTCTCCTGGAAATCCCGGACTCTAAGGAATCCATGCGTGCACACCTTGAGGCATTTGCAAATAACCTCTAGTTATTTGACCCTTTGACTTTGTGCACTCCTTGCAAAAGAAGTCCTTCAATCCTCCCCCTAGATTGATAAAGTCTAAGACTCTAACCTGCCTATGCACACTTTGCATGGCTCTATGTTATCCTACACTTATGTTGGTATGAGAACAATGATATCTCTCCTGAGTTTCCTGAGATAAAACTCAGAACTCCGTCAACGCACACCTTGCGGACGTTCACTGCACTCCTTGCAGGAATTCTCAGGAAGAGAAACAATTGAAACTCATTCTTCCCTTATCTCAGACTTCATACCTTTAATATGAAATCATACACACAACACAACATTGAAACAGATGCATAAACAGAGAATATAAGAAACTATATACATACCATTCAATAGATGCAAACAATAAGCACAATAACACCATAAAATTGAGTCAAAGCTTTCATATATTAACTCAAGTGTTCTTGTACATGGTTTCTCCTATGTGTTCTTACTCTCTATAGCTCTACATATTACTCAAATGATACAATGATACAAGAGAGGGTGTATTTCTATCCAGTTTTCCCTCCTACACTACAAGCTATCTAATCTGAAATAAAAGCTACAACAACTTTTCATAAATTACAATAAATGCCTCTTTATCCCGCAGATGTGAGAAACGCTCAAGATCTGTTTACAATCTCCAAAACATAAATGTAAATATGTCTACCAGCTATTACATTAATGCTTCTTCATTCAAATTCAAAATGTCTCAAAACGTGTGCTGATGCAATTCCAGTTGTTTTCTGCGTTTGCGCTTGCTTTGTTGGCTTCTTACGATGCTCCTGTATCATACTTCTTTGGTTGAAAAATTCATGAACCCCTATTCATGAGCTCTTGGACTGTCTGTCCATGTCTTTGTATATTTTCTTCGCTCTCCCAACTGGCATCTTCAATCGGGTGTCCTTTCCACTTGACTAAATATTCAAAATATGTCTTCCTTCGGGTCTTTCTTTTGACTCTTTGATCAATAATCTTTTCCATCTGTGGCCTTTCAGCTACATGCATCTGTTTAACCCACTAGACTTATTTCTGATCCTCTGATCTCTCTATTTCATCCCATCTGTGGAAGAATATGATCCCATTGAATGTGATGTTCAGCCACCAAACTCCTTAATAAATATACCAAGCTTCGGTTTACTACCTCAATCTATCCCTCCGTCTAAGGATGATATGTTGAGCTAAAAGATAAATTAGTCCCCATATTTTTCCATAACATTCTCCAGAAATTACCAACAAATTTGGTATCCCTGTCTGACACAATACTCTTAGGTAAGCCATGAAATCTAACAACTTCTTTGAAAAAAAGATTGGCAACATGTGTTGCGTCACTGGTTTTCTGACATGGAAATAAATGTGCCATTTTGTAAAATCCATAGACTACCACAAATATCGAATCACAACCTATCTGTGTCCTCGACAGTAACAAAAAATCCATGCTTACCATGTCCCACGACCTCTCTGGTACTGGAAATGGCTGATGCAACCCTGTATTCTGTCTCTTTCCCTTCGCATGCTGGAAAATTCTGCACCTATTCACGAACTTCTTGACATTTGTCCTCATCCATGGACAATAGTATGACCCATTCAGTTGCGTGAATGTCTTGTCATGGCCGAAATGTCCAGCCAATCCTCCACTATGATTTTCCTTCAGAAGATTCTCTCTCATAGAACTCTTTGGAAAACATAACTGATTTCCCTTGAATAACAGTCTATTTTGAATCAAATATTCGATCCATTGGCTCCTGTCTCTAAGAATTGGATTCTCACATGCTTCATAAGAATTCTTAAAATCTAAATCATCCCTGTACATATCCTTGAGGTTATCGAAACCTAAGGTCTTCACTCTAAACTCCTGCAGAATCAAACATTTTCTGCTCAAAGCATCAACAACCTTATTAGCAGTTCCAGAAATATGCTTTATAACAAAAGTAAAATTATGTATGTATTCAACCCATTTTGCATGCTTCTAGTTCACTTTTTCCTGTCGAGTTATGAATTGTAAAGCATGGCTATCAGTATACAAGACAAACTCTTTTGGAACCAATTAATGCCTCCATTTCTTCAATGCCTGTATGACTTCATAAAATTCCTTGTCATACGTGGAATATTTTAGCTTGGTTTCATTCAGGTTATCACTGAAGTATGCAATCGGCCTCTTGTCTTGGCTTAAGACCGATCCATTCGCAAATCCACTTGTGTCACATCTCACTTGCAATGTCTTGTTGAAATGTGGTAGAACCATAAATGGGTGTCCTGTTATCTTCTCCTTCAGCAACTTAAAACTTTTTTCTGCCTCCACTGTCCAATGAAAAGATTTGTGTCTTTTCTTGACTGTGTCCATCATAGGTACACATATCCCACTGAAATTTCTGATGAACTTCCTGTAAAAACTAGCCAATCCATGGAATCTTCTGAATTCAAAGATACTCTTTGGTGATGGCCAATCCCTGATTGTTTTTACCTTCTGAGGATCCATCTTCAATTTGTTCGAAGAGATAACAAAACCCAAATAAATGAGTTATGTCTTCATGAAAGACAACTTCTTCAAATTGATTAGTAGCTTCTCTTGTTGTAAAATCCTCATCACTACAGCTAAATGCTCCATATGTTCTCCTTCAATCTTACTGAAGATCAATATATCATCAAGATACATGATTACAAACTTCCCAATGAAATCTCTCAAGACTTCGTTCATCAATCTCATAAAATTACTTGGCGCATTCATCAAACCAAACGGCATGACAATACATTCATACAGTCCTTCAATCATCTTGAATGTTGTCTTCCATTCATCACCTTCCCTCACTTTTCAAATCAATTTTGGAAAAACAACTTTGCTCCACTCAAGAAATCCATCAAGTCATCCATCCTAGGTAAAGGAAATCTGTACCTAATGGTGATTTTTTTTTATGTCTCTCGAGTTTGTACACATTCTCTAGCCACCATCCCTCTTCAGACTTAACATTGTAGGTACGATGCATGGACTCGAACTTTCTCTAACCAATCCTTTGTCCACCAAATCCTGGACTTGTCTTTTGACTTCTTCATTCTCTTGTGGCGTCAATCTGTACGTTGCCTTGTTTGGTAGACTTTCTCTAGGTATAAGATCAATATGATGACTTATGCTCCTGATGGGTGGCAACGAACAAGGTAATTTGTTCACTACTATGTCAACAAATTCCTCCAACAGTTCCTGAATTTCCTCAAGTAGATCATCTATCTTGGTACTGGTCAAGACGACTCTTGGTTTTCTTACCACCACAAATTGCATGTCTTCTTCTTTCCTGACTTCATCAAGAAGTTCCTTCCCATTCATGAGAAGTATTGTATTGCTGGCTTCCTCTTTTACCTCCTTGTCTTTAATTGGCAGTGACATATGCGTCCTACCATTCTTCTCCAAGGTGTATGTGTTCTTTCTCCCATCATGAAAAACATTTATGTCATATTTCCATGGTCTCCACAATAAAAGATGATAGACATCCATGGGAATAACATCAAACGAGATTTCATCATTATATCCCCCTATCTTAAATTCAACTAGACATTGTGTAGTGATAGTTACCTGATGTCCCTTTTGTAACCACGAGACTTTGTATGGGCTCGAATGTGCAACAGTCTCCAATTCTAGCTTCTCCACCATTTTAGTGGATACTATATTATTTGTGCTTCCACTATCCAGTATTACCTTGCATACCCTATCCTTGGTCTTGCAAGTAGTTCTGAACAAACTTTGTCTTTCGACGGGATTTTCTATCTCCTTCTCTGGTTTCAAGAGAATTTTCCACATCATTAAGGATCTTCCTCCTTCTGCATCTTCTGCCTCAACATTTCACCTCTACACTTCTGAAATGTGAGCTTCACCTCCTCCATCTCTTTTCCTATCAGGACATTCAAAATATTTATGTCTAATCTTTCCACAGACAAAACATTTTATCTCACCTCCCCTGCCTCTTCCTCTTCCTCTGGCTCGTGGAAAAGTGTTTCTCTCGGCATATTGTCTCCCCTGTGAACTTCCTCCTATTTGAGGGTGAGTATGAGGTTTCTTTTCTTCTTCCTTGGGCTTTTGAGTTCTCTGGGAAAGTGCTTTGCCTCTGCTCTGACTTCGACCTCGGCCTCTTTAACCTTGCTTTTGGGCCAATTTGTCTTCAACCTTCAGGGCCATTTGATAATCATCTTCTACATTCCTTATCGTCATCATGCTCATCTCATCCTGAATGTCATATCTTAGACCATTCATATATCTAGCAACCTTTTCATCATCACTTTCACGATGACCTGCTCTGATGTTGAGCCTGTAAAATTCCTCAGTGTATTCTTTCACTGTAATCCCTTTCTGTCTCAAGTTATGCATTCTTCGAAATAGATTGATCTAGTAGTCTCTGGGTATAAAATTGGCTTTCATTTTTGCAACCATTCTATCCTAGCTTTTGATTCTTTGCTTTCCTTTCCAGCACCTATCAGCCTGCGGTTCATCCCACCACAGAGTTGCATGCCCTTTCAGTCTAGTGACATCATGTTTAATTTTCTTATCCTCCTCGACATCCTCATAGTCTAAGTATTTGTCTAGAGCTCTAAACCAATCTAGTATCTCTTCAACGTCTAGGTTGCCTTCATACATTAGAATGTCCATCTTTTCTCTGGCACCTATTCTTGCAACAACTCTAAATAGACGTTCTTCTGCAACATCTTCGTCTACAACTTCTTCTTTAGCTCCAGCCTCAGTTTCTCTTTCGGCTTCACTACATCTCCAACATCGATTTTTTCGTCTCTGTGTTGTTTCCATAGCATCCAATTGAGCACAGATTTCTCTCATATCCCTTTCCACAATTGGATCAGGAATTGGTCTTTCTCTCCTTCTTTGCGGCATTGTGTCAATCTATTCCCCCTAGAAAACAAAAAGAAATTGTAAGTCTCTGATACCACTCTGACGCAGCACCCCCTGCCTCATCAGGTTGTGCACGACCTCCCGGTATTAGGATCGTTCTTTATCATCCCCTTGAGTCAAATTGACTCTTTGATTTCCCTACAGGATATCCCCCACACACATGAGTGTGTATCCACAGGTCCTTATGAGTTACTCCATACAACCAAGCACCAAGCGCCAACTCACTCCCTCGTGATCACTGATATGACCACAACCTTCACTTGAAAGGGTACTTCAGGTTTCGCGACTTCATGATACTAGATGTGAGTCCTCCTGTCTCTTCAATCCCTAAAACCCTGAAAAGGATAACGGGTCTCTGACTCCTCCCTTTGAATTTTTCTGATGTGACCTCCAACTATGAACTGGGGCCCAAACACTTCGGTACCTCAGGATTTCGCTTATCGTCATTTTGGGATGTAGCAACTCCTTTCACCGACTTTCGAAACTATGACAACCCCCTACCACAGATCAACGGCTCTAAGATCCCCGTGATCTGATGGTCCTGATTCTATCAGGACTTCGTGAATCGGGAGTTCATGAGTCTCGACTCTGGGTCACAACCTCCTCCACTTCCCGAATTTCGAAACATGAAATTCAAGCACAAGATCAACGGTTCCTGTTTATATGAATCCAACAACCACTATTCCTCTTGAGCTTCTAACACCTAACAACTCTCGGCCTTATCTCCATTACTGGTTGACTAGATCCAATGGCCCACAATAGATCGACACTTTCCCTGGAAGCGTTTCCACCGTCCTTTCTATTTTCAACACTCCTTCACCAATCACTCTGGTGTCAACCCTTCTGAACTTTCCCTCTTACGGGTGACCTCGACCTTCATCTCCCTTTGAACACTTCAAAGGTTCTATCCCTTTTGAGCTTCGATTCTCCCGAAAATCCTGGACTCTAAGGAATCCCTGTACGCACACCTTATGGCATTTTCAAATAACCTCTAGTTATTTGACCCTTCGACTCTATGCACTCCTTGCAATAACAATCCTTCAATCCTCCCCCTAGATTGATAAAGTCTAAGACTCTAACCCACCTGTGCACACCTTGCACAACTTTGTGCTATCCTGCACTTCTGTTGGTATGAGAACAACGATATCTCTCCTGAGTTTCCTGAGATAAAACTCAGAACTCCGTCAATGCACACCTTGGAGACGTTCACTACACTCCTTGTAGGAATTATTAGGAAGAGAAACAATTGAAACTCATTATTCCCTTCTCTCAGACTTCATACCTTTAACATGAAATCATACACACAACACAACATTGAAACAAATGCATAAACAGAGAATATAAGCAATTGTATACATACCATTCAACAGATGGAAGCAGTAAGCACAATAACACCATAAAATTGAGTCAAAGCTTCCATATATTAACTCAAGTGTTCCTGTACATGGGTTCTCCTATGTGTTTTTACTCTCTACAGATCTACAACTTACTCAATTGATACAATGATACAAGTGAGGGTGTCTTTCTATCCGTTTTTCCCTCCTACACTACAAGTTATCTAATATGAAATAAAAGCTACAATAACTTTACATAAATTACAATAAATGCCTCTTTATTCGGCAGATGTGAGCAATGCTCAAGATCTGTTTACAATCTCCAAAACATAAATGTAAATACGTCTCCCAGCTATTACATTAATGCTTCTTCATTCAAATTCAAAATGTCTCAAAACGTGTGCTGATGTAATTCCAACTGTCTTCTACCTTTACGCTTGCTTTGTTGGTTGCTTACGATGCTCTTACATAAGTCTGATCCATTGGTAAACCCTATAAAAATTGTAAATGAGATAGATATAGATGTTGAGAACATCAAATTTTGGATAGTTGATGGCCAACACACCATTCAAGAAACTAAAGAAATTTTAGGAAATCCTAAATAGAGTGTATCTGTGGAGGCAAAGAGAAAGTATAAAGAACGTAATGCTCGATTCTTGGATCCATTAGTTGAACCCATTGTGGTGATTCGTATTTGTTGTCAACTAAATTCTGCAAACAAGGTGTTCTACAAAACTCCATTCATTCATTGTATGCGGTCTGCAATATATTTCTTAATTTCCAATGACAAATTAAAGAAAAGAAGGATTGGAAATTCTAAGACAGTGGAATACAAGGTATGTACTTTTAATTATTTTTTCACTCTATTGTTTGTTATTATGATTCTCTCTATTTTAAATCGATGGTTAAACATTGTGACTTATCTAAGTTGATAATATATGTCATATATTTTCATATTTAGAAAGAATTCTCATTAGATATAAATTGC
>SNQJ01S0222216.1:0-14971 GCA_010110895.2 Picea sitchensis
ATAGAATGAAAAGTGTAAAGATTAAAAACGAAAAAACAAGTATAACTTTCTCATGGAAAAGTGATGAGAATAAAAGGACTAAGAAAAGGAGAACTTTCTAAACTAATGAGTTTGAAAAATATGTACTTTTTAATTGTGAGTTCCTTTTCATCTCAAATGGTATTTTTCTTTCTTTGTGCGGAAGAAAAATGAGCCTTTGAAAGAAACTAGAAACTACAAGCCACGTGGAGTGATGAAATGTGGAAACTAGAAAGTCAAAAAAGTATGTGTGAGTTGATCAGATGACATGTATAACATGATTATGATTCAGCCTCATATATTATGATGGGTTTCTTTAACATGTTAAATGGTTTCGTGTACTCTCTAGGGTAATGGTAAAAATTAGAGCCGACCAGCATGGGCCTCTTCATCATATGTACCCATGTTCAAGTTAAATCTATCAAGATTTCTAACAACAATGATATATTGTAGTGTTTTCAGTAATTATAGATAGAAAAATGATTTTAGGTATTTATTTAATAACGAAATAATTTATCATGTAATTTAAAATAATTTAATATATTGATTTTTAACAAAAATTTTATAAATGATATTGTTATTATTCTTTTTTTTTTATATATAGTTAATATTTGATTTTGAAAAATGTCTTTTTTTAGAAATTTGAATGATATAAATTACATTAATCATGGTTAATTTTTTAAGTAATATATTTAAATAAATAAATTACTAAAAGTTAGTGAAAAGTTGGGGACTTATCATTATCCTTTACATTAACAAGCTCTTCAATATGAAATAATTTATCATGTAATTCTAAAATAATTTAATATATTTATTAAAAAAAAAAAAAAAAAAAAAAAAAAAAAAATTGTTATTATTATTTTATTTATATAGTTAATATTTGATTTTAGAAAAATGTTTTAGAAATTTAATTTTTTATAAATGACATTGTACATTATTTTTATTTATATAGTTAATATTTGATTTTGAAAATGTTTTTTAGAAATTTAAAATGATATAAATTACATTAATTACGGCTAATTTTTTAAATAATATATTTAAATAAATAAATTACTAAAAGTTAGTGAAAAGTTGGGGACTTATCATTATCCTTTACATTAACAAGCTCTTCAATATGGCAGTGAAGTATGTTTTCATTAAACCATAAATTCAATGTTTTATTGTTTATATTTTTATAAATCCATGAAAAAAAGAAACCATTCAAATTATAAGATCATTATGAGTAACCCTCTTTTAGATAAGTTACATGTAATTATTTTGGAAAATAAGATTAACATACGGTTAGAAAGTCAATAAAAAATGGTGAAAGACTAGTCCTATTTTAGATGTTATCATTTAATCATGGACCACTCAGCTACTATTAGGATTACTATAGAGAAATGTTGAAACCATAAAATTAACTGTGTGTTTTATTTGTTGGCTTTAGAAAGATTTTGGACATAATGATTATAAATAACATTGGAATATATTAGAAGAGTTAAAGGTTCATTTTGAGTTCAGAACCACTGCAACAAGATTGTATGAAAATTGTATTTCTCAGATTAGGAACATGAAGGGTTTGCTTAAGAAATTAATTGTAATATATTAATCAAGGTTGTCTTTATCTCCCACCCATTTTGGCATCTATATTGGCCAAACTTAGAGGTACATTTGAAGAAGCAACTTGTCTAGCACTAATTCTATTTTAGTTAGTCATCATCCTTCTTATTTATGGTGACAATATTGTTCTTATAGTGAGAGGTCCCTCTCATCTTGTCAAGAAACAAAATATTCTAGAGGATGTTTCTTATGCCACTAAACATTGACAAAGCGGAGGTTATGATAATTAAAACTCAAAACATCTCTTTGACTAATTTTGTGTATGAAAATAAAAACTAAAAGGGAATTAATTCATATAAATATTTTAGAGGGTCTTCATCACAATCATAAGTATGACCATAGCATTGAGAAAGTGATTAATAGAGTGTAGAAATCATATTTTGCTCTTGAGGACCACTATAAATCAATAGATGGTTGGTTATGGGAATAAAATAAACTTATCTTTGAAAGTCTCATCACCATTATCATATAATATGGATCCACAGTTTAGTGCTATGGTGTCTTTAGAAAATCATGGAAACAACCTAAACAAATATAGAAACATGTATAATCTATAATCTTAAAAATAAAAGGAATGTTAGGACCTATCCTATCCTCATAGAATTTATTATGTCCCCTATTGAGACTATGACTATGAATCCATCATTTATAGTATTTATAATTTTCTCCTCATCTCCTCTCATCCCCAACTTTGTGTCGTGAAGATGGATCGTGTTGTGGATCTAAAATATCGACCAGTAACGGACAAAACTATGGATATTCCGAACCAATATAAAGAAAAATCTCACCATAGAAATGACAATCGAGAAGAGGTTTATTAGGAATGCTTCAAGATCTAGTTAGAGACATCTCTAACTTAAGAGGGATTGACATAAATATGTTAATTATTTCATAAACCATTGGAGAATAGAAAAGGAGGTCGCTCTATAGAGTATTGATTCCATTAAAAACACAATCACATCTAAATTTAAGGAGAAATTATGGTGCAATAAATAAATATGTTAGGGTATAATACTTACTATGTAATAGGGTCACTTCAGGACCTTATGATATGTTAATGTTCACTTTTTGTATAAAGTGGTCTATTATACATTCATAAGTGGAAATGATTTTCTTAGTGAACAATGATATATAAGAAGGTAATATTCATTGTAACAAATGTACCAATTATTCATTAATAATATCATATTGTGTTATTGTGAGTACCTTCCTTTGAGACTAGTTATGTGACTCAACCCCATCTAGGATTTCCTCATTTAGTGATCTAGCTCATTTTGTAATATGTCATGAGAGCAAGGAAGAGTCCAGGAGTCTAAAGTCACATCAAGAGTCTCGAGCCTTGAAAGACAAGGTTTCCACCCTTGAGACTTCATTTTGAGCCATGCTATATCAAGAGTCTCAGATAAAGTTTAAGTGAGTGTCAAAACCTAGGGATTGTTGCCATACATTTTACCCTTTCAAACATAATCGTAAACCAATATGATTTCTGATTAGTTGACTTGGGTTTCTAGACAAAGCATATATTAGTTTAATATTTCTCTTATTAGAATGTTAAACATGGATAAATCATTAGAACAATACTATAACTTCAATGTCCACACTTGGAAAGTGAAAATATAAAGGTAACTAATGAACAAAAACCTACATAGAATTTTAATGGGAACTGAGAAATCACCGATGAATCCAAATAAATCATTGGAATGGAATAACAAAGATGATAAAGACAAATATATTATTTTCCTTGCTCTATTAGACTTATAATTGTATCATATAGATATGGAAAAATCATCCAAGATAATTTGGGATTAACTAAACAAGTTATTTGGATGATGAGTAGTGAACATAAACCATTCTCTAAAGTTACAATTATTCATTTTTAAAATGTAGTTGAAGTGATCTATGTCTAGCCACATAAACAATCTAAGATATATTCTCAGAGATCTAGTAGAAGATAAGGTTGTGGTAGAAGAATAGGATTCCAAATCCATTCTATTAAATAGTCTAGAACATATATGTAATAATAATGTTGTTTTTACTCTAAGTTAGTCACATTCTCAAGCTCTAGAAGTTGTGATTGTTTCTTTCTGAGTTGAAGGAAAGAGAACCATTGTAGGGGATAGAGAAGGTGATACTCAACTTGAGATGATATTATACTCAAGAACCAATATTAATAGATGATCTAAAGACAAGCGTGATATGGAATGTTACTATTGCAAGAAAATGAGTCACACATCTCGAAACTATAGATCTCAATCCATTAACATTCTCAAAGGAAAATTCAAAGATATAGTACATGTAACTAATGAAACTATTGTTGAAGATCAATTATATGTTGATAGTGGTGATGAATTTACCGAAGAAAGGGAATTTTATGCATTTTAAGAAGCCTTAACTTTGAAGGCATGAAGGGATCTAGTGTAGATGCAACTCATCATGGATGGTTTCCCATATAGTTCGGGGGTTTCAGAATCATGGGAATTATAGCCTTATGAGGGTCATGAGACAATATGATGGACCATTGTGAATGTATGTCAACATGTATGATTTTCCAATAATTTGGGAAATTCATAATTCAAGAGTTTAGGGAGGTGAATATCGAAACTCGAGAATTCATCTCAGGAGATACAAATTTATGAGGGTTATGCATTACCGTGATGGACTGCTACATGGTCCAATAACTATTTTCAAAGAAGAAAATTCTAAAAGAAATATTTTCTTCTGATGTTTTATTAGTTAATGTGTTTATCTCTAGATAATGTGTTTTTCTTTTAGTACTATAATCCTTAATAGGAGGTTTTAAGATATAGTACTTTCTATGGAATAAAGTCACTTCATGACTTTAGGATATTAATGTTCATGTTTGGTATAAATTAGTCTATCAAAAATTTATAAGTGGAAATGATTTTCTTAGTGAACAGTGATATATAAGGAGGTAAAATCCATTGTAACAATTGCACAAGTTATTCATTAATAAGGAGGTAAAATCCATTGTAACAATTTCACAAGTTATTCATTAATGATATCATATTGTATTATTGTGAATATAGTTCTTTGATCTTAGTCATGTGATTAAACCCTATGTAGGCTTTCCTCATTTAGTTATCTATCTCATTTTGTAATAAAATAGAGGATAAAATAAAATTAAGATAATAAAAGAGGTCATTAAGCCCAATCTAGTTCAAGATGAATAATATATTTTTATTATAGTTAGTTTAAAGAAGAAAATCAACATTGTTAAAATAAGAACAAACTCTCACTTTCTAAAACACCGTGGAAGGAAAGAATTTGTCATCTTTATGATAATACTAATAATGTGGAGGGCAGGAAAATCAATACTTTCTCCTTCTGATCATAGAAATAAAATGAAAGATATAAGAAAGCTTATTTCCAATATTTTCCATTATAAAAAAAATTAGATGAAGAAAAATAATCTTCTTTCATTAAATGTAGGTGAACCAAAAATAATCTCAGTGATCATTATAATTAATTAAATATATGTTAGAAGAAAAAATTATAAAAGAAAAATAGGGTAAATTTGTGATACATTATTTATTGTATGTTAATTTAAATATTATTATTTACAATCAAATGTATTTAGTGCAGCAATATGTGCTCTCCAACAGATATTATATGAGCACTCCACCACCTATCCCTTCCCAAAAACTCATAACAAGGGGAGGCCCCCAAAACCACCCTAGAGATCCCAATTATATGGAATCGAGAAAAAAAAGAGAAGAGAGAGACACCAAAATCCAAATAGAGTTAGAAACATTAGAAAAAAGGGAGAAGAAAGAGACAAAACCCAAATAGAGCTAGAGGCAATGATTGATAAAAAAAAATTAAAGATACCATTCAAACTCAAATAGAGTGATAGATTTCAGGGTTCAAGAGTGAATTATAGACAATGAAGGATAGATTTCAAGAAATGGAAAAACATAAAAAATTAACCCAAGAAGGAGGGGTTGAAGAAAATAACAACTTGAGAGATAGGATTAAAGAGCTAGGAAGAAAAAATCCAACCAACACTAACCTCTCTCTAATATGGAAAACAAATTGATATCAAACCCATCAAAGAGGAAATGAATAAGCTAATCGAATTGGACCATGAGTGTAACAAAACAGCTCCTTGAACCTGATAATTTTTGGTATAAAAAGAACAACAAGAGGAAGATACACTAGCAATAGTAAAAGAAGAATTAAAAAAATAAATCACAAATTGATACAACTTACCCTCATAGAAGAAGCAAAGAGGCCAAGAAAAATAATTGATCACAAAGATAGGTTGATCCTCAGGTCAAAGTAAGTTGTAATGACCATAAATATAGCATACTTAGTAAATCTCCGAGCTTAAAAAGGGTCAGAAATATTTATAAATGAAGACCTCATTCTCAAGACCAAGATGAATTAAGGAAGGAAGTTCAAAAGGTAAAAGAAGCCAAGAAAGAAGGAAAAATGGGCAATAATTAGAAATCAAAAAGCTATTGTTATGGATAGAGACCAAGGATAATAATAAATAGGAATTTGGGATGCTTGGGATCCTTTTTTGAATTGTGGTGGCTTTCCATGGTGCAAAGGTCCCATGATAAGTTGGATCCCGAAAGATATTGATATTATCTGTCTAGCTGGAGCTTGGGAGCATAAAGAGTCTAATGTCCCTAACATGAAGGATTTGTCTTGTGGTCAAAATGGAACAAAAAATCCCACCAGAGGGATATGAGGCATAGCTTGTCATATTAGAAATAATTTTTTCCCTCACATTCAACTTCATAAGATTGACCCACTTTAACCAATACATTTGATATAAATCTAACAATTCAATGCTAAGAATATGTATATAGAAATTTGTTATTTTGTACCTATTAATTCTACTTTTATAAGAAAACTAACCTAGATAAAAAATTGTCCCTATAATAATTTAGAACAAGATATTTATATAATTTGAAAATGAAGGTATATCCTCCTACTAGGAGACTTTAATACAGGGAATGCAACCAAACAAGCTACTTTTTAAGTGATTACCCAACCATAATCCTTTATGGCTAGATGAGGACATTGTTTTATCTAATAGCCACAAAAGAAGCTTTGAATACCTTAATTGAGAATTTGTTTGGTACCGATTTGGTCAAGCTCTACAACTCAAGACTCCACACTTGTGATGGAGTAATGAAGTGGAAAACTCCAACCAAATGACTTGTATTCATGGGTTAGGTAGTAATGTTGTAGATTATGTGGATATCTAATAATTCCCATTTCCAACCAAATAACAACTTTTGTCCTTTAAATGACCATGACTGACTGATCATAAACATTTAACCCTAACGCTAAAATTCTCCATGCTAGGAGCACCATTGAAGATAATTATGATAATCAAATGAATTTGCGCTTTAACCAAAGTAAAGTTGACATTTTCTTAAAGGATTTAAATAGTAAATTAAACCTCCTAACTTATAAGGACAACATTGAAGAACTCTATCATAATTTTACAACTACCCTTTCCACTTCTATTAAAAAGTTATCTTTGAGGTGTCCCATAAAAAAGAATAATAGAACAACCAAACTTTGGTATTATTATAAAGAATGTAAAATTTCTAGGAAAACCATTAGGGATGCTTCTAATGAGCCCTTAAACTTGATAAGATCAATACGTACTAAACCCTAATTAAAAGGAAAAAATATACTATAATAAAAGGCAAGAGCAACTTTCACAACTATACAAGTTGGATCCCAAGAAGTTCGAGCCACCTAAAACGAAATACTAAAGAAAATAATAGGATTCCTTAACAGACTGGAATTCCTACCTTAAAAATTCCCACGCAAGTTCCCTAATGCCATGGAAACCATTCCTATTGTCCCTGCAAAGGAAGAAGTTCTTTAAATGACATATAGTTCGGGGTTAAGCTGCCTCGCGAAATGGGAAATCTAAGGACATTGAAGGCTACTGTTGAATTTTTAAAATCGAGGGCCAATCCTTATCCCTCACATACACAAGCTCTTCAATTTATCAAGAAGGGCTTCCCTAAACCATGGATGAAAAGCCCCATTTTTCCATTTTTAAAAAATGGGGATAAAATATTTTCCTCTAATTATAGGACCATGATTAGCCCTCGATTTTAGCCAAGTTTTTATGGAATTATTCTAAAAGAAGATTAGCATTTGGCTAGAAAGTCACGGGTAAAAGAGCTAAAGGCCGTGTCAAGGTTTAGGAGATATCATCTAACTGGGACCATCTTGTTACCTTTAGGATCATTAAAGAGGAGTTCTCCAATACTAAAAACCAATCTTTTGTTGTTTTGTTGACTTTAGAAAAACTTTGACATGGTTCCTAGGGAAAACCTTGGAATAGGTTGAAGAAATAAAAGTGCCTCTCTGTTGAGGGTTGTTGCAATAAGGATGTATGAGAACGCTATATTTCTAAGTTTAAAAACATTGAGGGTCGGGTCAAAAGAGATTAAATGCAATATCAAAGTCAAACAATAGTTATCCCCTACTCTCTTTGACATATACATTGATAAGTTAGAAAAATGCTTAAAAAGCAGGTTGTGTAGGCCCACTCACGGGTATAGTCATCAATCTTATTCTTTATGCCGAAGGATATCGCTCTTATGGAAAGGAGTCCCCATGATCTTGAAACCAACTAAGAATCTCAAGGACTTTCTTATCCAATATGGGTATGACCGTTAATACCGATAAGACTAAGGTCATGATTATTAAATCCAATAAGATCCCTTATGATACCTTTGTATATGACAACAAAACTTGGAGGAAGTGACTTACAAATATCCGAATTGATATTCACCACAAGCTCAATTGGAAATTATAGCATTGAGAAAAGGGGATTATTGGGATGGAAAGATTATGGGCTTGAAAAATAATTGTAAATCAAATGACCTTTGGAGTTGGGATAAGAAGAAACTCCTCTTTGAGACTCTTGTTACAATCTGCTATTCTTATGGATGTGAAGTCCTGGGCTATAGTATCTCTCAGGAATCATGGAAAAAGATAGACCAAATACAAAAAGAATTTATAACCTATAATCTCAAAATTAAAGGAACTATTCCCTATCCCATCTCCATCCTCTCATAGAAACAAGCCTCTCCCCATTGAGAGCATGGCTATGACTAGATACCTAATGTATAAGAACAAGCAAACAACATGGAAGACAAGAGGCTACAAAAAATTCCTTCAAAATCAAGTCATAACCACCATCACTCAAGAAAGGATGGTGATAAACATGCTCGGTCTTGGCTAAACTATTGGGGAACTTGGAAGAAACCATTTTGCGTATCACGTGATACTATTAAAAAAATGTCAAATCAAAATTTAAGGAAAAATGTGGTGTGATAAAGAGTTAGAGGAAAAAAAAAATTAAGGTATTATAAAGATGTAATCAACCATAATCTAGAAGATCAAAATTATCTATCTGTTGCCAAGTGTAAAGAAAAATAAGCATTGCTAAGATAAGAAAAAATTCTCAAGAGCTCCATAGTGAAACTACGCTGGTCAACTCTCAAAACGCCATAGGATGAAAAAGAGTGTGTCACCTTGTGACACTAAGAAGGTTGAATATGAAAACACTTTCCTATATTGTCCAAATTCTATACCCATATTAGATCTCATTTTCAAGATATTGATCACACTACCAACCTTCCTAACCCCAACTCTCAACAAAAGTATGGTGATCTTGGAGTTTCTCTTACTCTTTCGAGAACATAAACAAAATTCCAAAGAATCACAAGTAATCACTTTTTCCATATTAAGGTATGATAGACCAAATAGGTCTTAGTGGATCACACGATCATCATCATAATTAATTAATTAAATATATGTTAAAAAAAATTATAAAAAAAGAAAGATTGAGTTAGTGATACATTATTTATTGTATGTTGATTTAAATACTATTATTTACAATCAAATGTATTTATTGCAGCAATATGTGCTCTACAAGAAGATATGGCATAGATGTTGTCATGTGGGTAACGTGATATGGCACATGTTGGCTCAAAGAATAAATCCACTTGGATTTCTTGATATATATGAATCAATGAATATTCTACTAACATCATCATTTCCTATACTTAAAAAAATAAATCTACTTAAATTTCTAAATATATATGAATCGGTAAATATCCTACTAACATCATCATTTTCTCTACCATTTTCATTGCTCTGAGTAAATATCCTACTAACATCATCATTTCCTCTACCATTTTCATTGTTCATGATAACACAACTGAGAAAATTTATGATGAGATTTGAAATCAAAATTCACTTAACCTCTTTTAAAGGGATCATATTAAATTTAATGTTTAATCCTCTCTCAAATTGGGAGTCAATTTCAAATAAGTTGCCATGTGATGGAAAATCAATTGACAAATTCTACATGTAAAAATTATATTCTCTCACACTATAATGTCTAAAGTCAGAGAGAGTCTTCAACTTTCATATTTCTCTTTTCTATTAAAATATTTCTTAAATCTAATTATTTGAAAATCCAAGCATAAAAAAACATACAAATCATGGAATACAAAAATATGCATATTTCTACCTTGACAACCTTCCTACTTGTCTACCTACACCTTCCTCTCCTCTCTTTTTATGTTTGATGACGGTTCTTGTCTTATCTGCATATCCCTCACCTATGAATACCTATCACCTCTCTACACCACATCCATTCAAACTACCCAATCCGGTAACATGTCCCATATTCTTCTTGATGAAGTATATGCCACTCTTAGTAGATTTATTCTATTTGATTTAGAAATAAGGCTCAAGTTGCGGAGATGGACGAATAGATTATTATCTAGCTTTGAGGAAATCCTTATGAAGTAGAGAGAGAAACATAATGATGATGCTTAAGAAATCATGAAGAAGTTAGAAATTTGTTGTGAAATAGTTAGAAACCAAAAAATGCTCCACTCAAAGGTAGGTACATATCATACCTACGCACATGTTCTACACACATTTGAAAACTCTTATATATGATTGTCTCAAATTTTAAAAAGAACCAAGATCTCAACATCTATGTGAAGTGTGAGCATAAAACACTAGCAAACATGATGACATGCAAAAATATGATGATTAAACAAACTCAATAGTTTGTATACAAATGGGTGAGCCACCAACAAGAGTTTAGAATCCACTTGTTGAGTATTTAACATGACATAAGAAACTAAGAAACATGGCATATCCTTCCTCTCCATCTCTATCATGCTTCTTTTTATGACTTATATAGTTAGTCTGACTCTAGATTCACACTTAGACAAATATTTCATCTCATTATGGTCACGCTCATGATTGACTAGCTAACGTTTGAGCATAAAAAACTAGCAAACATGATGGGCATACTTGACATGGTGATTGAATCAACTCAATGATTTGTACATAAATGGGTGAACCACCAACAAGGTTTCAAATCCACTTGTTGAGAATTTTTGTACATAAATGGGTGAACCACCAACAAGGCTTCAAATCGACATGGTGATTGAATCAACTCAATGATTTGTATTTGTACATAAATGGGTGAACCACTAACAAGGTTTCAAATCCACTTGTTGAGAATTTTTGTACATAAATGGGTAAACCAGCAACAAGGTTTCAAATCGACAGGTGACTGAATCAACCCAATGATTTGTACATATATAGGTGAACCACCAACAAGATTTCAAATCCACTTATTGAGAAGTTTTGTACATAGATGGGTGAACCACCAACAAGGTTTCAAATTCACTTGTTGAGAATTTTATGGAACATAAAAAAAAACATTGCATAATACTCCTCACCATCGCTACCATGCCAGGCTCCATCACAACTCACACACTTTCTTTTCTACCATGCCAGGCTCTGTCTCAACTCACACACTTTATTTTCATGACTCAACTAGTGAGTCTCAAACCTTTTACCATATTCATATGTATGGGGGCTCATTATCAACATTCTAAATAATCGGATCAATTTGCAAATTTTACATGTATATTACATCCATGAACTTGGGAGATATTGGGATAGGAATGTCATGAATGTTTGAAAAAACACTTACAGGCATTGTCTAGATGTACAACGTTTAAACTACGACCTTACTAAAATAGCTCATTATCGATAAAATACCTCCATAACTAAAGAAACATAGGCCCCACCTATATAGATCAATCTCCGAATTTATCACGCGAATGATCCATTGAATTTGACTGACTTATTGTTACTAATCTATAATGCTTGATTCCTAGTAGAAGTGGTTGAGCGCACACTAATCCTTGCTTAATTCAGGAAATTAGCTCAGCGACTGAAGATAGCACGATCATGAAACTTTACGTGGCCAATCTATTTTACACCTCCAATGAAGGGATAAACCCTGGTCAAATAGGGGAAGTACCACAAGAAAGCACCAATTGAGACCGAGAATTTTCTAAGGAAAGTCCATGCATGGAGTATCCATGATTGATATAGAATAAGGATTGCTTAGATCTAGGCTAGGTCTCCTCCATTTTGTGAACCATTGTAAATACCACGAGTTAACCTAGAATGAGGATTGCTCAAATCTAGGCTAGGTCTCCTCCATTTTATGAACCATTGTAAATACCACGAGTTAACATAAGTCCGAAGGAGGAATTCTTATTAGCTAGGGATATCAACTTATTTGGATATAATAATATACAATTCATAGAAGATAGTAATGATAGCCTTCTTGAAATTTGAAAATGGATATATAGCAAAAGGAATGTGTGTGAACTTCATAGAATGTAAACATGATTAATAAAAGTCATAAAATTGAGTTATAAAAACTATGTTAATTAAAATGTGTAATTTTAATCACTAATAATTAAAATTAAAATGATTAGAATTATATTAAATTTGTTAATTTGAAAAAAAATTCCATTAAAAAAATATATAATTAAATATATTAGACGTGATGGTGATGTCTGCTAGCTCGGATACCATGTTGTAATGTTCTCCGCCATCCATGCCGGGCCACGCTATGCCAGAGAACTCTCATGTTTTCTCTATGGAACATACTATAACATACCGAGTATCCATCTGAGTTATGCCACATAAATTTTTCGAACTGCATGCAATTAAAATATATACACACAGAACTCTTGCGGAACATATATATAACGTAAACAACCAAACACATTTGTAAATGCACGGATTCACACTGAAATAAAAATAAACATATACATTCAAAATATACATGAAATACCCATAAAAATAAACACGTAAATAACAATGCAGCATGTAAATTTGACACACAATTGACACTTATCTTGGTAAGAATGTCACCAACTACCTGCAAACCTTCCACAAATCTCCCAGTCTTATACCACATTGTTCATCACTCTCAATAGTGAGTCACCCCTGAGATGAGACTAAACTCCACCCGGGTAAAGAGATTCCTAACCAGGTTAAAGGCTCACAGACAAAAGGAAAGACTCTGTCTTAGGTGCCAACTCAAACTAACAACCTATGATCCCTCATTCCCCACATGTCTATCCCACCCAAGAAGTGTGCCCCTTCTCTACTCAACAATCCTTTGGCTTCCCTAGTTCCTTTCTGGGCTTCAGCAACGGGCCAGACAGGAAGTCTCAGAGCACTGTAGCTACAGTTTAACACCTTAAGGAAATCAATTCCCAACAATTCTCTCACCCAGATAATTTCTCACAAGCCTGACAACCTGCCTCTTCAATATTCCATAGGCCTGACAACTCGCTTCTTTAGTCCAACTCCCAAGCTAACCAAATACACCAACACAAAATGACTATGGATACAAGTTCAGGTACAATCATGAAGATATGAAGGATAGCTCAATGGTGTGTGCATGCTCATGGATGATTGACTCGATGACTAAATGATGGGAAGAATTATGGAAAATATGGGAAAATGAACTAAGTCCCAACAATAGGTATGCATGTCCCCAAATTGACACTTGTCATGTTGGGAGATACTTTGGCCTACTTGTCCCCAACTTTAGAACTTAGGATAAAATAATTATCCATACTTTATGATTTAAGAAATATTAATATAATATTCCTTTTTGGCTTAAGTTCCCTAGCTTAGCCCATTTTCCTTAACTTTTAGGCCCCTTCCTTTCCCTAACTAGTGGAGTTTAGTCCCCCATCTCTTTTATCGTGGTCAGTTTGCTTGCAGTGACGTACTTTATATTAATTATGAGATATATACAAAAGTAGGCCCACTGGCCTTTAACATCTAGGCTCTTCGGCCTAATCAAAACATAAGCATCCTAGTTTATAATAACGGGCTGAACAACCTATAAAACACATCATATACACAAAGGCTCACTGGCCTCAATATCTCGCTCACTTAAGTTTTTGCGCACGGTATCCTGGAATGTGCACACTTCTCCATTTTACTACGTAATACATGTGCGCATTATGCTATGAAATGTGCATACAAAATGATATCAAACAACTCACCAACTTAAGTACATTTTCATTTACATTACAATTGGGTTCGGCCTAGGGATATTACAATCTCATCCCCTTATTTATGCACTGTCCTCAGTGCATCATGTACACATATACAACAAAATTTCAAAAATCCTAAAAAAGATGCAGGTATTCTACCTGCATTGCATCCTCATGCTCCCAAGTAATGTCCTCAGGACTGTACCAGGTCCATTGGACCTTTACAGGTGTTATGGCTCGATTCCATAACTGTTTGAATTTTCGGTCCATAATGCATATCGGATGCACTTGAAAAGCGCCTTCTTACTCCACCTGAATCACATTCCAATCAATAACATGATTAGCATCAGATATATATTTCTTAAGAAATGATACATGGAATACATTATGAACAGACATAGATGCAGGCAATGAAATTATATAAGATATTGGACCAATCCTCTCTAGGATTTAAAATGGTCCACAATAGCGAGCTGCCAACTTTGAACAATTTCGCAACTTCAGGGAACTTCTGTTGGATTTTACTTTCAAAAATACATGATCATCCACTTTAAATTCCCTGTGAGTTCTGCCCTTATCAGCATAACTTTTCTGCCTGTCTTAGCTAGCCTTTAAATTTTGTTTTATTTTTATCATTTGCTCCTCCATTTCCTTGAGCAACTCAGGCCCAGCCACTGCTCTGTCTGTTGGGTTATCCTAGCTTACTGGTGTGTTGCACTTTCTTCCATAAAGTTCCTCAAATGGGCTCATCTTTAGAGATGTTTGGTACCCATTTTTATAAGAAAACTCTACCAAGTGTAGGTAGTCTTCCCATTTTAATGGTTTATCCATCACATACATTCTCAGCATATCTTCAATCACTTGTTTCACCCTTTCTGTTTGTCCATATAGAATCAGATGGACAAACAGAGAGGGTGAATCAAGTGATTGAAGAT
>SNQJ01S0222217.1:0-14971 GCA_010110895.2 Picea sitchensis
TAGTAATGTCACAATGTGATGAACATAGTAACGTCGTAATATGAAAAACAGTGAAACATCGCAATGCGATGACTATAGTCATTCCATCACAATATGACGAGCATTTCCATGTTGTCGCAATGTGATGAACATAATTCAACAAAGAAATATTTAAATGACCACTTTAATTTTAATTTAATAATGAGTGATTTTGTTACTTCCAAACTCATTAAAACAATTAGAGTTAAAATAGAATAATGAGGGATTTTGTCACATCCAAAATTATTACAATAATTAGAGTTAGAATATAATTAAACTTAGGGTTATTTTTATGAAGATTTATTTTATGATAATAAGAAAATAATAAGAAAATAGTTTAAATTCAATTTAACTAATAATCACACATTCAATTCAAATAATAATTGCAATAAAAAATAATTTAAATAAGAACAGTAATAAAATAGTTCAATAATACAAAATATACTTACTTTTTTATATTTGAATTTTTAAATATATTTATTAATGAAATAATAAGAGTAAATAGGAGTAATAGGAGTAAATCATAAGAATTTAGAAATAATATGAGTAAATCATAAGAATTTAGAAATAATATGAGTAAATCATATTATTATTATTATTATTAAATAATTTGATATCAATNAATACATCACATTAGTTCAAAGTTCCTATCTTTCTAACAAAGAAAACACTTTATCAAATATTTTTTTTTAAACTTGGCCATAACTTCATTTTCGTAATGTGTTGAACAAAAACAAACCTTGTCATGTGACGAACATAACTTGATGTTGCAATTTGAAAAATAGAATCAGACGTTGCAACGAGACGAACATAGGAATCTTACAATGTGTCGAATATAGTAATGTCACAATGTGATGAACATAGTAACGTCGCAATCTGAAAAACAATGCAACATCGCAATGTGATGACCATATCCATATCATCACAATGTGATGAGAATTTCCTTGTTGTCACAATGCAACGAACATAGTTACCTCACAATGTGATAAAAAAAGTAATGTCACAATCTGACAAACATAGCCATGTCGTCACAATGTGACGAGCATATCTTTGTTTTTGCAATGTGATCAACATAGTTATATCACAATCTAACGAAAAATGTAACGTCATGATATGATGAACATAGCCCTTTTGTTGCAATGTGATGAGCATATCCCTGTCCTCACAATGTGTCAAATATATCCTCACGTTGCAATCCCATGCAAATATACTGACGACACAATGTAACAAACATTTTCAAATGTCACATGTGATGAACATAGCCCATTTTTGCAATGTGATGTAAATATATTTTCTTAAAATGTCGAACAAAAACCAACCTTGGCATGTGATGAACATAACTTTATGTTGCAATTTGACGAACAAAATTGAGCGTTGCAGCGTGAGGAAGATAGGAATGTTGCAATCTAACAAAAAAGTAATGTTGCAATCAGATGTTGTAGCGTATTGAAGATAGTAATGTGATGAACTTAGTAATGTCACGATATGACAAGCAATGTTATGTCGCAATCTCACAAATAGTGCAACATCGCAACATGATGACCGTAGCCATGTGGTCACAATGTGACGAGCATTTTCGTGTCATTGCAATGCAAAAAACATAGTTACATCATAATGAAGCCAATGGTGTAACATCGCAATATGATGAACAAAGACATGTCATCACAATGTGACGATCATATCCCTGTTGTTGCAATGTGACGAACAATGTAGCATCACAATCCCACGAACATAGCCCTTTCATTGCAATGTGACGAGCATATCCTTGTCCTTCCAATGTCATGCAAATATAATAACCCCACAATGTAATAAACATTTCCAAATTCCATATGTGATGAACATAGCCCATTATCGCAATGTGATGTACATACATTTTTGTAACATGTTGAACACAAACCAATCTTGTCATGTGATTAACATAAATCTATGTTGCAATTTGATAAACAAACTTGGATGTTGCAGCATGATGAAGATAGTAATGTTGCAATGTGACATGTATAGTGATGCCACTATTTGATGAGCATATCCTTGTTCTTGCAATGTGTCAAACATATACTCACATTGCAATGCGAAGAAAATATGTTAACATCACATTGTGACAAACCTTTTCCAAATGTCACATATGATGAACATAGCCCATTCTCCAATGTCATGTACAGATACTTTTTTAATATGTCAAACACAACCAACCTTGTCACGTGATAAACATAACTCAACGTTGAAATTTGACGAACAAAACCATATGTTGCAACGTGATGAATATAATAATATTGCAATGTGACAAATATATAGTAATGTCGCAATGTTATGAACATAGTAACGTTGCATTCTAAAAATCAGTCATACATGTCATCACCATGTGATGAGCATATCCCCATCGTCATAATGTGACGAGCATACCCATGTCATCACCATGTGACGTGCATATCCTTGGCGTCACAATGTGACGAACATAGCCATGTCACTGCAATGTGACAAACATAGCCATGCCATTGCAATGTGACAAGCATATCCCTATTGTCGTGACAAACATATTAACATCACTATCTGATGAACAATGTAGTGTTGCATTATGATGAAAATACCCCCATCATTTCAATGTCAAAATCATATTCATGTCCTCACAATGTGTCGAATATATCCTCACGTTGCAATGTGAAACAAATATTTTGATGTCACAATGTGATAAAATTTTACAAATTTCATAATGTGATGAACAAATCCCATTGTCACAATGTGATGTACACACCTTATGTCATAATGTGTCAAACATATCTCAAGATTGAAATTCAATGTACATTTCCCGAAAACGTAATGTGACAAACATAATCCATTGTCAGAATGTGATATACCTATTCCAATGCCATTATGTCACAAACAAAAACCATACTTCGTAACGTGATGACCATAACCTTACGATGTCATGTGACAAACAAAATGTGATCTTGGAATGTGACGAACAAAACACCATCAACATTGGAATGTGATAGTGCCATAGTAAACCATGGTTAAACATAATCAACATGATCCACCATAATGATCTCTACATGGTCTATGAAGGTCATCCATGGGCATGATCAATCATAGTCATCCTTAGTCAACCATAATCAGCCAGGTTCATGGTCAACCATAGTCAACCATGATCAACAATAATCAACTTTGGTCCACATCAAGCTCAACCATAGCTAACCATAGAAAACCATAATCAACCATGGTCAAGCATAGTCATAGTTAAGGTCAAACATGGTGAATGCCATCCATAGTCATGGTCAACCATGGTCATGGCCATCCATAGTAATATATGGACAACAACTATCAAACATGGTTCACCATTGTCAACCAGGGTCAACGAAGGTCAACCTTATTGAAGGTTATGCTCAACCATGGTCAACCATAACCAACCATAGTAAACCAAAGTCAATTGAAGTCTAGCAAAGTTAACCACGGTTGTGGTTAGTGTCATGGACAATAATTTTCAACCATTGTCAACCATTTTCAACCATGGTGAAGGTCAATCACAATCAACCATGGTCATGGTAATGTGAAACCATTTTCAACCACAATCATTGATATTAAACCAAAGCATAAGAAGGTCTACTAAATTTAACCATGGTCATGATTAACCATAATTAAGCATGGTCATGGTAAACCAAGGTCAATCGCAATTAACCATGGTCATAATAAACCAAAGTCAACTTTATTTAACCATAGTCAACCATAGTAAATCAAAGTCAACAAAGGTGAAACAAAGTAAACCATGGTCATGGTCATTGTTATGGTCAAACATAAGAAACCATGGTCATGGTCATTGTTATGGTAAAAAATAAGAAACCATGGTCATGGTCTACCATATTCACAATCATGGTCAACCTTGGATTTATCAGCTACCATAGTCAACCGTATTCTATCACAGTAAACGATGTTCATGGTCGACGTAGTCATCCATGATCAAACATTTCATTATTATTTGTGTTTATATTTTTATTTAGAAATTTATTAATCCTCTTTATGCATGGTAATGGTCAAGTATAGTCAACCATGTTAATGTTTAAGACATTATTATAGATGTTTGAATTTCAATAGATAACAATAGCATAATCCAGGATCACTGAGAAATACACAATCACAAGAGACACAACATTTATCCTGGGAAACCCTCTAGGGGAAGATCATCGAAATACACAATCACAAGAGACACAAATATTTATCCGAAACTCTAGGAAGAAAACCTAGCAAACTTCCTTAATATAAATAGCCAATACAATGCCAAGAGATCTTTTATGCTAATATAGAAAGTCCTCCTAGATATGCACCACTCTCCTTCAAGTTGCGATTCCAACTTGTCCTTCAAACTAAGTAAGTGAGTTATGTCTAAGTGAGGCACTAGCCTCCTTTATTTATACAATTCCTCGCACCTTATGAAGTGTCTCTTCAACGTGGTTGGACTAAACCTAGTGCGGAACCACTTATTATATTTCGCTTCTTTAATATGTTAATGACTTTTTATTTCATTACACTGTCTTTGACTAATCTGCAAAAGTGGATTTGGTCCCATTACAATAATTCAACATGATCAATCCACAATGGGGATTGATCCCATGAATGTTTAATAATAACAAGAATACTCTTTTACATTATTTCAACACTCCTCCTTTACAAGAAGAAAGGTTATTCTCAATGACATCATGCAGAGAGAGAGGACAACATCATCAACAACATCGATGGGTGAGAGGATAGCATCATCAATACCATCTTGGAACACTGATCGGCGATCTATAAATCATCAAAAGTTATCTTCATCGACAAATATCGCCATTCTCAAGGAATGCCATCATCATCCGCGATCAATATGTATTAGTATAAAAACTGATACATCATCATCATCACGCCACGTTATTACTCATCATAATATAAGACCGCCTTTACTCCTAACCGTTAAGATGGAAGCTCAGCATTTTGTCCTATCTCATCGTTCTGCTTTATGTCACAACACTCAAGCCGGAAGAAAGATACTAGACTAGATTTACATCACAATTGTCAAGATGAAGCTAATGCGACTAGTCTCATCTCATCGCCTTGATTTACCGCCGCCACAACACTCAAGTCGGAAGTGAGATAATTAGATCGGTTTTATGTCACAACTATCAAGATGGAAGCATAGCAATTAGTCTCCATCTCATCATCTGTTTTACTTCATAGAACTCGTTGGAAGAAAGATACTTGTCCTGATTTACATCACAACCATCCTATCGGAAGAAGGATACTAGACTATATTTACGTCACGCCTATTCTCAGCCGGAAGCTCAAGGTCCTTTCATCATATCATCTTGTTTTACCGCCACAACCATCCGTTGGAAGAAGCAGTTATTATCCATATTTTCTTTACGTCTCCACAACTCAAATTTAAGAAAGGGAACATATCATCTTTCATCGCCTCGAATCTAGGTCGGCAAGGAACACATCTCATCTTGTTTTACGCTTTCATTGCCTAGGTCAGAAGCAAGGAATATCACATCTTACTTTATCGCCTAACAATTCGGTCATAAGCAAGGAACATCACATCTTTCTTCACGATGAAAATTATTAGAAGCAAGGAACACATCTCTATCTGTCATGTAAGTGACAACTTGGTCAAGGCGGTACAAATCTCATCTTGTTTGACACCGACAACTTGGTCAAAAACAAGGTACACATCTCATCTTATATTTAATGGCCCCATAACTAGTCAAGCAAGGAACATAACATCAACTCCCCCTTTCGAGGAAAGTCCTTTCATACTATGCTGCTTATATAGGAAGTACTCCAAACTTCACACGTAGATAGAGGCTTGGTCAACATGTCAAGAACCTGTTTATCCGTGCTAATGTAATGGAGCCTTCATTATTCTCTCTCGTATCACTACGTCACTCGCAATGATATTGGATTCTTCGAATTGGCCATGAAATACATGATTCTCCTCATCTTTATAAAATGCAGTTTCACGTGAGAATCAAGGTTTCTCTCATCTCTATAAGTCAAAATAGTAAATGGTCACTCTAACTTTCAAGCCATATAGTCAATTAGAAGAACATGCAACAATGTATTCTAATTTCAGCCGAGAGCAATACTAGATTGCTTCATACTATGCCACGAGATCATAGATGATCCCAAACTAAACAACATCTTGAAGTGCGCTTTTCCGCCATAAAACTTCCAATCTGCATCAAGATATCCACTCAATGTGAAATCATGATCTCCATAATAACTCCAGACCATAATCTATTGTACCTTTAAAGTACCTCATCACATGTTTTGCGCATACTCAGGGTGAACACGTCCGTCTCTACTAGAACTCCACTCGGCAGGTTACTTACAAAACAAATGTCCCAACCGGTGTTCACGTACATTAGTGATCCAATAATCTGCCTATACAATGTGGCATCAATCAATTCAGACGAAGTATTTCCATCAATGCCTTCGCTTCCATGGGGTATTCATGGGCTTGTATTCCAACATGTCAATCTCTTCAAGATTTCGACCAAGTACTTCCCCTAGTTAAGGAAGATCCTCTCAGGGATCTTCCATACCTTGAGACCTAACAAATAATGCATTGGGCCAAGGTCTTCATTTCAAATTTTGAGGCAAGTCTCTTTTACATTGAGTGATATTTTCTTCTCTAGTTAAGAATAAAGCATCCACATATATAGAAGTAAGATTATTGGCTAATTATCCATAATTTTGAAGTAGAGATTTGAGTTTGCTTTACTCTTGGTAAAGCCTAAGCTCAACAAGAAATTATCTATATGGCCATACCAAACTCTAGGAGCTTGTTTCAATTTATAAGGCTTTCTTCAATCTACATACATGAGAGAGACCTTCCTATATTCTATAATTCCTCAAATCCTTTGAGGTTGCTCTTATATACACTTCCTCTTAATAACAATCGCTTAGGAAAGATGTCTTCAAGTCCATCTAGTGAAACTTCCACTTCATCTTAGTCGCAATAGCTATGATGGTTCTGGACTGGCGGTATCTTTAGCTAGTTAAGAGAGAATGTATTTTCATATTCAATGCCTTCCTTCTGCGAAAATCCATGAGCAACAAATCTAGCTTTATACTTCTAAATACTTCCATCAACAATAAGTTTTATTTTGAAGAGCCATCCCAGGATACCATCTTATTCTTCGATCTGGGAACTGTTTCTCATACTTCATTCTTCATTATGGATTTGTATTCCTCTCGCCATGACATCTGCCCATTCTTTCATGTGAATGGCTTCTTCAAAATGTGATCTTTATTCTAGGAGATCATCACACATCAAAGCCGTATAACTAGAGAATGCTTTGTCTTTCACCTATCTCGTAGTTCCTTAGGGAACACCGTACTTCCATCTTGCATGTTTTTCCTCACCCCAAGTCGGGTTTTATTTTATGGAGGATCAAGCCATCTCGAGGAGGTTCTCTTTTCACTTCTACTATACTGCTTTGTTCTGAGTTTCCTCATCAGCTACAACTCTCATTGGTTCGGCAACTTCCGGGAACCCTCCCACAGAGTTGGGGATTAAGTGGGGTCTCGCATCATTCTTTGATGAATCTTGCTAGGTAATTCTCTTCAAGAATGAGGCCAATCCCATACTTCCATGCACAAAATTTTTCCACTCCTTCCAACTTATCAACAAGCTTAATGCTTGCAGACATCTTTACTTGGAGCTAGGAAAATGACCAAAAATGAAAGTGATCAAAATAAAAAAACTGAACTTACTAGGAGGTGCGCTATCAGGGAGTAGCTCATGTGTTTGGATCCCAGAAAATCCAACTCTTTTCCTCCAAATATGATTTCCATGGATTTTGACTGGTGCTTCGTAAATTCCTCCGTACCGCTACTGGTACTTCTGGTACTTTTCTAAAACTAGGGTTTCACTTTCTAGAGATCTAGCCACTGAAAAGGTACTGAGAGTGCCAAATCCTTAGAGGTGCACTTTCTAGATGGTCAAGCCCCACCATCAAAAAGCTCCCACTTTAAGTGTAACGGGTAACAAGGCGTTTTTCACTTGTGAAATATTCTTCCTTCACCATAAGGATACCATGTTAATGTTTAAGCCATTATTATAGATGTTTTCATTTCATTATATAACAATAGAATAATCCAAGATCAACGTGTAGAAATACACAATCGATATATACAAATATTTATCCTAGGAAACCCTCTAGGGGAAGCAAAACCATCAAAACTTCCTTGATATAAATAGCTAATACAATGCCAAGAGATCTTTTATGCTAATACGGAAATTCCTCTCCCATATATGTGCCACTCTATCTACTTCTTCTCTAATATATGAGAGCAAATTCTCCTATATATGCTGATATTGCCACACTTATCCATCACAATTTGATCTAAAGCCAAGATTTTTTCATCGAATAATTTCATTGCTATATCCATGATCCAAGTGTGCATGGAACATCGATGAAATTATCTCTCAATGTGTCACCACCTTCACACTAACCCTATGCATCGTTGCAATTATGATGAACTATCGTCACAATAACAACAAGAAATGTGGTACCACGTATGAAACTTCTCGTCGTTGTAATTGGGATGAAAAGTTATGCCAAGCCACAACTTATGACGCAACTGCTGAATGTGCGACGAAAAATTGTTGCAACTTGCGATGAAAATATGTGGTGATATCAACAAGCGCAATATCTCAAAACCAAATTTTACGACGACATGTTAGCATGCTAATTTAATATTCGTGGAAAATTATGAATAAGTTTTGCTGCTATAGCGACGGAAGTTGTGGTAAATAGTAAAATATTTCCGACAAACTTGCGTCGACATTGCGATGATGACTTTAGGTTTTAAAAATAAATTACAAGGAAATACTGTATACCATATTAGAGCTCCATATTACACTGTATGGTAATGCCATATTACATTGTAATATGGTAATACTATTACATTGTAATATTCTAATATTCTAATATATTGTAATATATATATATATCCTCTACAAATAATCAAGGCACTAATCAACCAAATATTGTAAGCATGTGTTATCATGAATTTGGATTAGAGTAAGGGTACCAATATGAAAATATACACAAGGGTAGAATCACGAAGGTGGGTTACACATTCGTGACAATCTGGTCTCCAAAATTTCAAAAACTTTTTTTCGGGTCAACTAAAATATTTTTCGGGTTTAAAGATTATATTTTCTACCAACTATATTTCGTCAAAAAGATAAACGTTAAATCTAACGGGTGTACAACCGCTTCGATTTGAGTGTATAAATTTGGTCGGTCGGATATTTTCTTTTCCTCGTAATATCTTTTCGCTCTAAAGATAGTTCGTCAACATTATTCGGGCCGAATCCACCTTCGCCGAATCATATTTTGCCAAACTATTCGCTACTGAATCCATTTTTCGGGCCGTAAAAGATAGTTTAGTATGGCCACCTCGCGACGTTGAGTTTGAGTGGTTTTCAAAAATTGTCGAAGTTTTGAGAGTTTTCGAGATTTCAAGCGCTTGAGAAGTCGTGGAGAGTTCACGGAGGTCGTGAGAGTTCGCAGCATCGTCGGGAGGTCGTGGATAGGTAAGCTTCAAATTTTAGTTTTAAAATGCGTTTAATGTGATGTTTTCTTTGGTGTGCCTAACTTTCTAAACTTGTTTGCGCCTCACCCACTTCCCCGCTGGTAAAATGTATAATTTTTAGAGCTAATTTAAGTCGACTCCCATGTCTCAATGACGCTTTGAACCTCGATGATGTACAACTTTCCATGCGTAATTTACCATTTTTTCCTTTGAAAAAATTGAACTCATAGATCAACTCAACTCGTATGAATTGTATCTCTGAATTACATTTCAGTTACAAGTAAGGGAGAAGTTCTAATGTGAAAATGGGGTTAGATTTCATTAGATTAATTCTGATAATTTCGTTTTTAATAGTGTTCTAGTTAATTCACATTTCGGGTTAAATTTTTAATTCCAACTAAGGGATTTTTATTCTATTTTCATTTTATATTCTAATTCCAGCCATGGTTTTTAATTGTAATTCCATTTTAATTTCTTATTCCAGTTAATGGTAATCAAGTGGTATTGCAGTTAAAATCATAGTTAAAATCATAGTTAAATTGAGTTAAATAGGAACTGAAATTATCCTATTAAGTGTTGAGAGGCGTGTTAAAACCAATTGTCTTTTAAGGGGAAAATTTTATCTAATTTAGCAGTTGAGTTTAATAAATTTCTTGCATGTCTATTTCTTTGCAACACAATCACTTGCATGTATATTTCTTTGAATCTTGCGCATGTTCAGTCATTGAACCATTCTTTTTATGAAAAATTGGGAAACTATACAATGTACACCTATTCAAGTAACTTACATCTTAGATCACACACACACACACACAAGGGAGAATCCATAGGTGTTAGCTTATAATCTTGTGCAAACTCTAGGCTCCAAATTTATAGTATTTAAATTCATAATTTGTTATTAATTAGGTAATATAGATTGGTATGAGGATGAAAGAAACTGTTCTCTTTTTCTCCTCCCCATGTGGATGGCCAATTGCATTATTGTGAACATGGATTTTTATATTAGAATTGCAAATCATTAACACCTTGTCCTTTGTGGGATGTGAAGAACTCTTTTCTATTTAATATGCACTCTACCTCACACTATTGAGTGATATTAGTAGATCAAAATAACTTAGATACATTTTTTTTTATGTTTTTTAATCCAACATCTACGGAGTTGAATACCCCAAGTGTCCACATAAATTACAATCTAGCACTAGTTTTCATTTTTTCTATTAAAACACTTAAAGGAGTTTAAAGGAAGTAAAGACCTTTAAGTTTCCACATCTTTTTACAATCTAGGGAAAGTTTCATTTGTTTTCCAAGTTGTACCTCAAATTTTACTAGTTTGAAATAATTCACACTTAGAACTTAATCAGGAAAGAGTAACGAACCCTTATATATATTCATGATATAATTTTGTTCATAAAGTTTTACACACATGTCATTTGCACAAATTTCACCCACACACTAAGTATTTAAAGGTTACACTCTTTTGAGTATGAACGACTCCCTATGCCCAAAAGAAATCCCCCTTCTAGGAGGATCATACCAACTGAGGAGTTTTAAAAAAGTCCTTCATCACACCCTTAATCAAGATGAACTAGTTCATGTCCCCAATTCTGTAATTTTAAAAGAAAATCTAACCAACAAACTAAAATATTCCCTTATAATGTCACAAAATAATTTATAGTGCTAGTTAGGATTTCACTGGTTAGTATCCAAATAACCCTGGATTATCTCTTTTCATATGAGACATAGAATATGACTCGTAGGGTGATGTCAAGATCATTTCTACCAAACATGGTCGAACCCATTTGGTAATAGGTGCAATCTTGAGAGTGGATAATGATGAGTTTGGGACCAAAATGTGTGATTGGAGTCATATATTTATTTATTAAAATCCCACAACCGCTATATTTCAGCATAAAGGTAGGGGAAACATATTGAATGTGTTTGTAAAGAGTTAACTTAGTGACCAATACATGGGATGTCTTAAATTCTGGTATGAAATTCTGGATCATATTTTGAACAACTATTGGGAAATGTCATTCATTCATGAAATTCCATTCATTCTCACTTTCATTAGTGATCATTTAGTGGATTCATCCTCGATTGTTGAAATTATTGAAACACCTAGTCACGTTTTTAGAGGAAGGCCATAAGTCACTATGGACCATGTTTTAACTCTTCCACTGCATGAGAGAGACTCAACATCCTATCAAAAAAATTCTTTATTACCTTAGACTCACCATGAATATTGTTTCATCTATTTTCTTAAATGTCTTAGTTTAATTTAGCTATTTTTCTTTGATTCTTCTATTTATTTCATAAGAAACATTGATTGTGAGATTCCACTAAAATCACATAATCTTTGAAAATCTACAACCATAGGGAACCTTCTATCACCCTAACATTCTAACACTTGAATATATTCCCACCACTATTGGTATGTGTCCTCGGTCTTACCATTACCCTATTTTGATATTGCGACATAGATTAGACTTTGAACACAACATTACTTGATCCTTCCTATTTGGATCAACATTACTAGGTTCATATGCTCAAGAAAATCACTTGAGGTTGGTTCCCAATAGTTAGGAAACATGGAAAGTAATCCACAACCACATGCTCAACTAAATGTAGCCACTAATCATATATGTTATATCTATATATATTATATATTTAATGAAACCTATTAATGATCCCATCTTGCATCATGCAACATGGCTACCAATTTCATCCAAAATTCCCTCACACATTTCAAGTTTGAAGGGAAACTTAGTGAACACCTAGGAAACAATATCATGGATTTTCACGTGTGGAGTTCATCCAACACCATCAAATAAACTCAATCTGGTTTCACTTTCCAATGAATCTTAACAAGACAATCCAACAAGTTGTATATTGACTAAGAATCTAGGTCAGATTCTACTTCCATGTCTTTAGTAAATGCACTCCTAACCTTCTTCTAATTTCTAGTTCACCAAGACATGGGCTTATAACCTCACCACCTCTATATAAACACCTATACACATATCATGGATAACATCCATGAGGGGTGACAATGAAGAATATTGTGAAAGATTTATATTAAGGATAAAATTCTCATTGATTCATTTTCAAAATAAATTCCCTTAATTTCAAAATATGTCGCTACCACCATGCCCTCAAAGTGAGGATGAATATATTTAAATATCTTACATTTTGACCTAATATATGGTAATTTTAATAAGCATACATAGTCCTCCTAGATTCCCTCATCTTTAACCCTTTAAGCTAACAAAATCTGGGACATATCATTCCACCGATGGGTTAATTGAGACAATGGCTCATTTCAATCCACCTTGTGGAATCCACCCTCAATTGATACTAGTCATTATAGAAATAATTATTAGAGCCCCTTCTTATATCAACCTACTACTATAAAACCATATATATCTAGCAATATGCCCCCAAACAATCCCTCAAAGCAACATAGTGAAACAAACCTGTACTTCTAGTGATTTCCATTACCCTCCAAACACGCACGTTACCCCACATGCACAAAAGCCCAACTATAATATTAAAAATCTATATTGTGGGGTATCTAATCATACACCCTCAATTGAACCCACCCCAGAATATCTATTCCAAAATAAGCTAGTGCTACACCCCCATAGGTTGAACAACATGCTAGTGTTGACTTTGTTCAAGTTTCACCAACTTAATAAATTCAATCATTTGAGAAATTGAACTTGGTTTATGCCACCACTCCGAAAAAGAATGGGGAAAACAAAGAAAAGAACAAATAAAAAGAGAAATAGATTGGGAAACCACTAGAACCAAAACACCAATTCCATGTGAAATACTAATGGTAGAAACCATAATCAAAATGTTGCTAATAACAATAAATTTGTATTGTGCCTTATGTGGAGAGTATGGGTACAATAATTACCACATTTACCCATAAAATCGCAGATTGGTATGTGATCTATTTAGGCAAATTTTGACGCATTTTATGATAGTTTATTTTGAATTCTAGATATATATATCCTTGTTTCTATAGAAATAATCAAGTTCTTCTTGCCATTAATCGTAGTTTGGAGATATGTTAAACGAAGTTCCAGTTGGTCGGGGACTTGATTCAACAAGTTTAAATTTGGATAGATTGAATCGGGTATGTTTTTTCTAATAGTTGTTCAATCTCCACTCTTTTGAATAAGAGTTCAACAACATTTATAATTTTGTATAATTGTGAACATGTTAAATCTTCGATTTAGTTCTTAGTTCTATTGTTCACAGCTCTCTATTCCATCTATTCCATCTCCTGCTACTTGGGCTGGCTTGTCTCAAATCTCAGTGGGAGAGTTTGAAGCGGGTGGAAGTTCACAGGTATCATTTAATGTATTAAAATCATTTAAATTTAATGTGTTATACAATCGTTTGAATATAATTTATTAAATTTTCAAAGTTGAAATGTGATATATAGGCTAATGTGGAGAAGAGAGTACATGAAAGTGTGCTCGGGAGAGAGATTGGCATTGATGAAGCAACCCGATTAGGAAAGGATGTTCATGATGAGTCCATTCAGGATGATTCATAAATATACGTTCTTGACTTTTATGCAATTTTTGTTTTTTCAAATTTATATTTTTTAGCTTTTTCTCAATTATTTTGAATTATACAGAATCCCTACATAAGTTTGTCATTGTCTTAAATGGTGTACACTCAAACTTATATAGGGTTAGATCATGATGAACACCTAATTTTGAAATTGAATATGTTTGAATATTTGAGAACATATTTTTAAATGGTGTACAATCAAACTTGTTTAAGGTTAGATCATGATGAACACCTAATTTTGAAATTGAATATGTTTGATCATTTGAGAACAGATTCTATCCCACATCAGAAAAGAAAGTTTTTAAATTTTCCTCTATTGCAGTCCTTTCTTTCTTATCCAAGAATGGCGTAGTATTATATGAGAACATCTATTCCATCGAAGAATGAGAAGATAAGTATTTTTCAGAAGAATGGTATTTAAAATGAAGATTTTGGAACTTTTTTAGATAATAAGTAGTCTTTTGGAAGAATTGTTTAATATGGAGATTTATGGAGTCCTTGCTTTCTTGTCCAAGAATGGCGTAGTATTATATGAGAACATCTATTCCATGGAAGAAATAAAAGATTAGTATTTTAATGATCTGTGTAAATATGATCAAATAACAACACCTCGGATGAGAATTACATCTTTAAGGATTTGAGACTTTATCTACAAGGAGGATTTTCGGAAGGATTTTGGACTTTATCCACAAGGAGATAAGTATTTCTTTGGAATAATGACTTAATAGATGGAAATTTGTGAATTATCTTCATACACAGTTTTATATTTATTTTCATTATTATCTAACTCTAACTC
>SNQJ01S0222219.1:0-14971 GCA_010110895.2 Picea sitchensis
AAAATCATAATTAAGAAAACAAATAAAATTCAATTAAAAAGTTAAAAGGTCTATATTTAAAATTAATTTTTTATAAGTAAATTAATTTATTAAATTACATATAAAATAATTGATAAAAAAAATATAAATTTTAATTAGAAAAAGAAATAATGTTTTAAAGGCTTTGTCTAGCTATTTTATTAAATAACTTTTTTTGTTTGAATTAGGGAAATGTACGAAATCATTATTTTTTGTTGTTTAAAATTCATTTCTAAACACAAAATTCTTGGAACACTTCACATATCAATCACTCAAATGTGAGGATAAAAAAATGGATTAGAAAGTTCAATTCACATATATTAAAAAGAAATGAAAGAAAAACAAATAAATCAAGTAAATTATTATTATTTTTTTTATTAAATTACATATAAAAGAGAATTAAAAAATATAATAATAAAGAATTTTTTTAAATAAAAGCCATTTTTCAATGTTTAATAAATTTATATTAAAAATTAGAAAGTTCAATAAATATATTAAAAATAAATGAGAAAGTTCAATACATATATTAAAAATAAATAAAAAATATAGTAGTGAAGATTTTTTTTAAATAAAAACCATTTCTCAATGTTTAATAAATTTACATTAAAAATTAGAAAGTTCAATACATATATTAAAAATAAAAATTTACATTAAAAATTAGAAAGGTCAATACATATATTAAAAATAAATGGAAAAAGAAAGATTTAAATCAAATAAATTAAAAATTAATTTAATAAATTATATATAATTTAATAAATTATATATAATTTTTTTTTTTTATAAAATATAATAATATGAAAAAAAAAATGGAATAAATGTGATTTTTAATTGTTGAATAAATTTTCATTATTACTTCTAAAATAAATTGTTTTTATTTACTTATAAATAATTTTTTTTTATTAACTTGTTGAATTTTTTATAAAATTATATAAAAATCATAAAATTTCTTATTATAATTTTGATTTTTTTTTTAATTTCAAAGTTATTTCAATTTATATTTATATTGCAACTTGCAGATCCGAGCGACAACAACACGCAGGGGACTACAAACATGGTGAGTAAATGCTTCCTGTCTGCCTTGTAGATTTTAAAATTTTCTGGTTTTCGTCTGTGTTTTTGTCTCCAATTGCCTTATTAGAGTACTGTTCCATCGAGGCCTCAATTGGTCGCGGCCACAGGAGCCAAATGGGTGAAAATGATTGGAATTTTGCATGAATTGTGCGTGCTCAGGTTGGGTTTGTGGTCTGCGAGGCAGAGGAGAGACTGGCCTGGTTGGATGCTCTCCTCACGGACAAATTCTTCGTGCCCTGTGCCACTCACGAGACTGCAAAGAAGAACGAGAAGAACATCTTCTGCCTGGACTGCTGCCGGGGCATTTGCCCACATTGCTTTCCAGTTCACCGCAGCCACCGCCTGCTCCAGGTAAAATAATTCTCTTCCTCTCCTCTAATTATCTTCGTAATTCAATGGTTATCTTGCTTTGCATTTGCTGAAATGAAATGAAATGATGAATTCCCGTCGGAGATATGTCTATCACGATGTCATCAGACTCGACGACATGGAGAAATTGATCGATTTCTCATATGTTCAGGTGAGCTACAGGCGACCGAGTTTAAATTTGCTCAAAGCACTTAAAGCTTCGGCACTTCATAGATCCAGAGAATATCTGAAGTCCGAAGTATAAATTCGATTGAAATTTGTGAAATTTATCTGTTCTTACAGGCGTACACTACGAACAGTACAAAGGTACTCTTCTTAAACCAGAGGCCTCAGACTCGGCCTTTCAAAGTATCTGGAAACATCTGCATTATTAAATCAGTTGAAATCTGATTCTAAGAATGATGAATATATCAATTCTGTTTGTTTCATTTCAATCATTCATCATCAAGTAAAATATTATATCTAGGTAGAGAACCATTATGGAAGTAATGGACCATTCAGGGAAGCTCTAAACAAGAAAGCGGTTCGATTGGTTTCCAAGCGAGTTGTTGGCGGTTGAATCTGATTTGGGTTTGGTTTCTCGTGGTTCCAATCTGATTCACGGCTCACAGTTTGGTTTTCCACAGCGGTTCAATACGGAGGTTCAATCTGAGCGTGAGTTCAATCTGGGGAGGTTTGTTCTCCCACTTGGTTCATACTTCCAATCTTAATGTCTCATCTTAAAATCTATTGATAATCTGTATTAAGTAATAGATACATGAATCATAGTGATAAAGTCCTCTTATGATGAGTATTATCTTCCATGTATTACTATAATATTTATTTCTTTTTATAATTTATGTGGCAACAATTTCTTAATGAATAAACTTTATGTTTATTCTTGGTCCTACACTTAATTCTCTCAAATCAAATTAAGGGGCACATAAATATGAGGAAAACATCACAATAATTAAGAATTCATTAAAATAACATTGTCCATACAATGAGAACTACATAATGGAACCAAGTCCCATATTCATTACATGCTCCTTGAATTTAAACGGTGGCATGCCCTTAGTCAAAGGATCAGCGATCATCAACTCAATGTTGACGTGCTCAATGACTACTTTCTTTTCTTTGCTTTCCACGTTTACACATATATTTCAATATTTAATGTCGATGTGTTTATTTCGACTCTCACTTTTGTTGTTTTTATGGCTAAAAACAATAGCTGAATTGTCACAATACATTCTCAATGGCTTGGAGATAGAATCCATAATTCTAAGACTAGAAATGAAACTCTTAAGCCATACACCATGTAAAGTAGCCTCAAAAAAGGAGACGAACTCGGCTTCCATAGTAGAGTGGCAATCAAGGTATGCTTGGCACTCCTCCATAATACAGCTCCACCAGCCATCATAAAAATGTATCCCGATGTTGATTTACGTGAATCAACACATCCAGCAAAGTCATAATCTGAGTAGCCAATTACTTCTAAATTGTTCGTCCATCTATACACAAGCATGTAGTTTTGGTTCCTTGAAGGTACCTAATTAATTTCTTTGCATCTCTCCAGTGATCTATACCTGGATTACTCTGATATCGTCCCAACATTCCCACAATAAATGCAATGTCGGGTCTTGTGTAGAACTGAGCATACATTAGGCTTCCGACAGCAGAAGCATATTGGATGTTCTTCATTTGTTCCCTTTCAAAATCATTCTTGGGGCATTGGTTGAAATTGAACCTATCACCCTTCACAATGAGAGCTATACTTGGTGAACAATCCTTCATCCGAAATCTCTCTAAATTTTATTAATATAGGTTTCCTGAGACGGACTCAAGATGCCTCGAAATCTATCTTTATGGATCTTAATGCCAATGACATAAGATACCTCACCCATATCCTTCATATCAAAAATTTTAGAGAGGAATTGCTTCACCTCATACAACAAACCCTTATCATTGTTTGCTAGCAAAATGTCATCCACGTATAAAACAAGAAAACAAATTTTTACTCCCACTAACTTTCAATTATATATACATTTGATCCATAATGTTTTCTACAAAACCGAAGAAGAAATTACATTATGGAATTTCAATGTATATACCTGAAAGTTAGTGGAGTAAAATTTGTTTTCTTGTTTTAAACCGTATAAGGTTTTCTTGAGTTTGCAAACCAATTTTACTCCGCATCACTGGAGAATCCCCAACTGAGGGTTGTTTCATGGCAAGCCTCCTCCTCTGAGATCTCCATTCCAAAATTGTAGTTTTTTCACATCCATTTGTTGCAACTACAAGTCGAAATGGGATACTTATGCAATAATTACACGCAAGGAATATTTCTTATATACAGGAGAGAAAGTCTCCATGTACTCGATTCCTTCTTTTCTAAAGTGAATCCTTTAGCAACAAGTCTTGCCTTGTATCTCTCCATGTTGCCCAATGAGTCTTTCTTTGTCTTAAAGACCCATTTACATCCAATGGCTTTGCACCATTAGGCAACTCAACAAGATCCTAGACTTCGTTATTCTTTATAAAATTCATCTCTTCCTTCATGGCATTGTACCATAATTCTGATTCTTTGCATCTCATGGCTTGTGAAAAGGACTAGGGATCATTTTTGGCTCCAATTTTATAGTCAGATTCTTGCAGATAGACAACATAATCATCAAGAATTGTTGATCTCTTTGGTCTAGTAGATCTTCTTCATGTTGTACCACCATCTTCCTGAGAGGTATGTGGTTCAACTCGTTGTTCAAGAGTTTCCAAGAACTTTTGAACTACCTGATCTATTGGAATGTCGTCAACAGCTTGTGGAACTACAACAATTGGTTGTTCGACACCAATTTGTACTTGAGGGGTGTTGTGAACAATAACCAATCTATCACTTAGGGTGGAAGGTTGAGATTTTGAATGATCCTTCTCCGAAACTATGTTCCTGGTTTGATCACTCCCACTATTCAAGTCATTTTAAAGAAACTTTTCATTTCTTGATTACACAATCCTAGTTCTATGAGATGGACAGTAAAATATTTAACCTTTATACCTTTCAGCATATCCAATGAAAAACCCACTAATGGTCCTTGGGTCGAGCTTCTTCTCTTGTGGATTATAGATTCTCACTTCGGACGGGCATCCCCAAATGCGCATATGTCGCAAACTCGGTTTCCAACCTTTCCCTAATTCAAATGGCGTTTTAGGAACAACCTTGGTTGGAACTTAGTTTAATATATACACTATCGTCCTAAGTGATTCAATCCACAAAGTTTAGGAAGATTGGAGCTTCTAAGCATACTTTGCACCATGTCCAATAATGTTCGTTTTCTTCTTTTTGCTACACCATTAAATTGAATTGAACCAGGCATGGTGTATTAGGAAACAATCCCATGCTCTTGAAATTTTTTTGCGAATGGCCCAGGTGCTTGTCCATCTTCTTTGTATCTACCATAATATTCTCCCACCTCTCTCGATCTCATACGATCTTAATTTTTCTTTACGCATTGTTCTCTACTTCATCCTTAAAGATTTTAAAGGCATCCAATGCTTCGTTCTTATTATGAAGCATGTAGAGATACATATATCGTGAGTAATCATCTATAAAGAGATGAAGTATCTCTGACAATGTGAGTCCATGTCTGGACTACATATATCATTATGTATGATCTCTAATATGCCCGAACTCCTATTGGTACCTTTCTTTGACTTGTTGGTCCGCTTTCCTTTTATGCAATCCACACAAGTCTCAAAATCAGTAAATCTAGAGTATTAAGTACCCCTTCATTTACCAAAATTTTAATTCTTTCTAAAATATGACCTAGTCACCAGTTTATAATTTAGAGGAATCGTAGCCATCTTTTAGTGCCAGTGTTAACATGCATTTAATCATAAATGCAATTGTTTTGTAAATTAATGGGTAGGCCATTAGACAAAATACCATTCCCAACACAATTAGATTTATAAAATAAACTGAAATATGTTTTTGAAAAGTTGAAGGAATATCCAAAAGATACAAGCCTTGAACTGAAATCAAGTTTCTAGAAAACTTGGAACATAAAAGGTCTTTTCTAATTCTAAAAACAAACCACTACTTAAAGTTAAATAGCATGTTCTTATAGCTTCCACATGTGAGCCCATCTTGTTTTCTGATAAGATGCTTTGCTCACTTCCCACTGTCTTCCTTAGGTTTTGCAAACCCTGAAAGGAATTCGAAATGTGAATTTGTTGATCCAGAATCAATCCACTAAGTGTTAATATTGACATTGACCATGTTAGATTCATAACAAATGAATGAGATTGCATTACCTTTGTCCGAAAGCCATTTCTGAAATTTGGCGCATTCCCTTTTCATGTGTTCTTTCTTTTTACAGAAGAAACACTTGGAACTCTTCTTGATATCAGTTTGGGGAGGTACTTTACCTTTCCCTTTCTTATTGGCTTGAGATTTTCCTTTTCCATGCGTTTATTGACGTACACTTTCTCAGTTCATCACGGTCACTCTTCCTGGGGCCATGGTCATGAGTTCATTAATTAACCATTTATCCTTATGTGTGTTGTATGAGATTTTGAAGGGTCCATATTGGTGTGGAAGGGTGTTCAGGATGTAGTGCACCAGGGAAGACTCCGATATTTCAACCTCGAGTTTCTTTAGTTGAGCCACAATGTCCATCATTTGCATGATGTGCTGTAGCACACCTTTCACATTAGTGAGCCTTAGGGATGAGAAATTCATAATTAGGGTGCTTGCTAGTGCCTAGTCTGAAGTGACGAATTGATCATCAATGGCTTTCGGAAAGTCTCGGACCTTTTCATGCTAATCAACGGAACCACGAATACCGACTAAAATTTTAGTCTTAATGAACATCATGCTTAAGTGATTAGATCGCTCCCATCGCTCATAAATTGTGATGTCCGCTGTAGTGCTGGTATTAGTGAGTGCTGGTGTTTCATCTTTCCTAATAGCATAAGCTATGTCCATCCACCCCAAATGAAGGAGAACTCTCTCCTTCCGGACCTTATAGTTATCTCCCTTAAGTTGAGGGATATCACAACGAATTTCAAATAAATTTGCAGGTTGTACAACTGCATAAAATTAAGATTACTGCGGCTTATGTTCAAAATTAAAGCCAACAAAAATAAAATAAAATTTCATGCTTTACTAATGTAAATTCATGCTTAAATTTGAATCTAATGACATAAAAATTGCTTGTGGGCTAAATTTCCAATTCAAATAGATTCAATTATTCTATCATAGATTTGAATTTTATGATAAAACTATTAATTCATAATTCCTATGGGTAAGTTATGAATAATTTTAATATTACATCCTAATTAATTATACAAATATAATAAAAATTCCCGTGGGATAAAATTTATTGTATTTTGTATAATTAATTACAAATTATGTCTAAATATTCCTTATGTGATCCTAATCAATCATAATATATAATATTATTTAATTAGAGATGATGTGGCTATTCTCTAATAAATTAAAAATTATATGGATCAATAGACATTATTTCTTTTATGCAATTTATAATTATTCTCATTTTCATAAATAAAACTACAATATTCATGCATAACATTCAACGATGTATACTCATTCAAAATAACATGTTTTTTTTTTTTTTTTTTTAAAAAATAAATTATTTTAATGACCATAAAAAATCACCCAGATTGCAATTCTAACTATTTTGTGACTCATAAGCAAAGTGTACAAATGCTATTCTCCATAGGGAAAAACGTATAGTAAAATAACCTAAAGAAGCACAACAATGCAATGAAACCTCTCTGTATAGAGCACATCAATTTCATTTAAAAACGTAAAACCAAATTATAAAAGAAATATGCACATAAATGTATGGTTCTACCATCTTAATATGGATAGACGTGCAACAATATGCATTAAAATGTGTGGAGAAAATGCAAGTAAAACCCAATAGGGACGCACCGAGACAGAATAAACATGTCTTTCTCCAAAAACACCAAGGCAGAGATAAAATCTGCTCTGATACCAAATGTTAAATTTAAATCGATTCTAAAATATCTTGAATACGGCTCTCTTCAAAGAATGAAATTTAGATTAAATGGATACCCACCTCAGGCCATTGATGTTGCTTGAGTTTGACTGATTCTTTGTAGAAGTTTTCTCAGTTCCACACTAATTTTGCTTTCCTTTTGTTTTCCGTATGGCACTCCAAGCTCTGCTCACTCCTAATTGATGGTGTAAAGTGAAGAAAATTAATTGAATTAATTAGAAAGCTTGGGGACAAAAGCAAGAAATCTTTATATGGCTTCCATCAAGCTTATGTTACGACTGTGATTAGCTGTTCCACACATATGGGGTAGAGAACCCGTGTGGGTAATAGACCATTCAGAAGATCTGAAGGCAGAAAGCGGTTCCGATTGGTTTCCAAGCGAACATGCGGTTAGTCTGATTCGGGTTGGTTTCCAGTGGTTCAATACGATTCTGCGGTTGGTTTCCGGTGGTTCAATACCGGAGGTGGTGAACATCCAGGAAGGGAGCTTACAATCTCTTCATGCGGGTATGCGAGTGGAGAGCTGGTAGGCAGTGGCGGGCGGTATTGGTTGGGTCAATCCAACGGAAGGCAAGGGACAAAGAAGGAGACAGGGGACAAGTGGAGAGTAAAGGAGATAGTGGTATGGGTGAAAGGTTTCATAAGACAACAAGTATTCTACAAAAGCTGGAGGTGAGGTGAAATCGAAGAGGGAGACATCAAATTGGATCGTTGGAGGTGAGGTCGAATCCGACAACTGGTGGGGGTGTATAAATAAAAAGCGGTTTGGTTTGGTTGATAGGTATTCAGACCAGCGTATATATGCCCTAAGAGATGGTTTAGAAAACCGGTCAACCCGGTTAATGGTTTTCTACAAAAACATGTCCCTAAGTTGCTTTTGGCATAATTATTAATACATAATTATTACATTAATGGAAATGTAAAAATTAAAGTATTAATTTACTAATAATAAAGTAACATATAATAATAATGGCAGAAATATTAATTTAAATTAAAAGTATTATTAATACATTAATAATGTAATGTGAGTAATTAATATATTTATACAATATTGGTATACATTGTTAAAATATAAACACACTAATAAAACAATATGGTAATACATTATTATAGTAATAATACAAAACATACATTAAATACATTAATAAATACATTACTAAAGTATTAATAGATTAAAACATCAACAAAGTATTAAGAGAGTGATAAAGTAATGCATTAATAAAGTAATAGTACATTGAAGTTATTAATTTTGGTAATACATTATTAAAGTATAATACATTAATACATTAATTGAAAATGACACATGGTTGACTATGGTTTAACCATGACCATGGTTGTGTGCTAACCATGGCCATGGTTAGCTTTGGTGAACCTTGGTTGACTTTGGGAAGGAAAAGGTTGACTATGGTTGATCATGGTTGTCCTTCAATGTGTTTGACTATGGTTGACCACGACCATAGTTGACTATGGTTTACCAAGGTTTATTATGGTTGACCATGCAAATGACTGACCTTCGTTGATCATGTGGATATGATTATGGTGGGACATGTTGATTATGTTTAACACAATTTACTATGGCACTACCACATTTGCAATGTTGATCATATTTAGTTCGTCACATTCCAACATTAGGTTTTGTTCGTCACATTATGACCTTAGATTTTGTTCATCACATGACATCCTAAGGTTATGGTCATCAAATTACGACGAAGGGTTTGTTTTTTCACACATTATGGCATTGGAATAGGTTTGTCACATTCTCACAATGGTTTATGTTGGTCACATTCTAACGTCAAGAAATATTTCGTCTCATTGCAATGTTGGTCTATGTTTGTCACATTTACCACATCGGGTTATGTACATCACATTGCAACAATGGGTTTTGTTCATCCCATTACCTTACTTATTTTAGAAATAGCTGTCACAATGTGACATTAGGATATGTGCATCACATTTGCAATGTGAGGATATGTTCATCAAATTGCGATGACAGGGATATGTTCATCACATTGGGAAGTACATTTATATTTGTCACATTCCAATGAAAGGGATATGTTCATCATATTGTGACATCTGTATATGTTCGTCACATTGTGAAACTACTATGTTTAGTAGATTGAAACGTTACTATGTTCGACCACATTGTGACATTTTGGAAATGTTTGTCACATTTATCGATGTGAGGATATGTGCATCACACATTTGCAATGTGAGGACATGAAATTTTCACATTACAATGACACAGAAATGTACAACCGGATTGCAGCGTTTGTTTATATTTGTCGCATTGTGACGTTACTATCCACATTGTGACAACATATTGCGACATCGGTTTATATTCGTCAAATTGTGACAATATAGTTATGTTCGTCACATTGTGACATTAGTATGTTCAACAGATTGCAATGTTATTATGCTCATCAGATTGCAATGTTACTATGTTCTTCACTGTGTGACGTTAATATCTTTGACACATTGCAACATTACTATGTTTTGTCACATTGTAACATCTAGTTTAATTCGTCCAGATTGCAATGTCGGGTTATGTGAATCACATGATAAGGTTGGTTTGTGTTCGACACATTATTTAAAGGAAGTTTTGTGAAGTTTAAAAAATATAACTAGTGTTCCCTTTGTGAAAAATATAGGAACCTTGAACCAATGTGATATAATACATAGAATGAAACTTAGAATCATACTTTTCTAAGGACATTGATAGAATATGATCTTGAACTGTAAAATCTATCCTTCAAATAAGCATATATAAAATTAGAGTATGTATTTATGCATTCTACTTTTTGGTGTTACAAATTAAATTGTGATGATTCTAATTTTTGGTGTTGCAAATTGAAATTGTGATGAAAACAAAAAGGAAGGGGTTACAATCAATTATGATTTATAGTAGTAAATTTAACTGAAATCCATTTATGACTAACTTTGATCGGTGAGGGCTTTACCTGGAGCCATGGGGACACCTTGAGGTAGTGGTCAAACGTGTGGTTGCACCCAGAGATACCATATTAAATGGTATTGTGACCCGTGCACACATAAGTGGATCAAAGCCCACCCCCATGTCCTTCAAATTTTAGATGTCCTTTGAAGAGTAACACCAATATAGATATAGTCACTAACTCATGCTCCCCCTATCTCAAAAATTCATCGTGCCCTTGACCTCACGCCCTGGTAAAACCTAGGGTTCTCTCGAGCGCCGCCATGGAAGCTCAAGGAGGGGAGCCGCCGCCCCCTCCTTCCCCCTCCACCTCCTTTCGAAAGTTGGTTGCAGGTTGCAGCAAGAAGACGACCTCTGAAGCACCTCCAAGCTTTGTCAAGAAACTAGACGCTATTCCAGAGATTGATCTGCCGCCCGAACGTCCAATGAAAGTATCCCTATCCCTCTCTGAACGCGGACTTGTTGGTCAGTTCATGGGTCTTTGGCCCTCAACCAGATCCACAGACAATTGGATACAGCGAAACTGGAGGCCGCTGATCACAAATAGTGTCTAAAAGTCGGTGACTGACACCACTTCCAAAAGATGGATTACGAACAACTCCCATTCAAGTGCAGAGGTTGTCACGAATACGGCCACTTCCAAAGGAACTGCCCAAAGAATCCCCCCACAGAGAAAGTAGGGGAAGAAGGCTGGCAACAGGCCCGGAAGGGGAAGTCCAAAGCGAAGGGACAACAAAATGAACAGACAGTCCAACCGTGCGCCAAAACTTCAGGGACCAAGGAAACTGAGAACAACTTCAGTATCCTGGCTAACGAAGTTGACGAAGGGGAACTAGATCCAAGTAAAGACGCGCAAGAGGGAGAAAAAGGAAACCAGAATTCTGAAGACAAAGGACCCCAGCCAACAGAAGAAGAAGGGGCGCAAAATAACTCCCCCCAAAGGTTGGAAGGAAGTCAGAACATAGAGGAAGGGGAGATCTCCATAGGCAGCGACTCAGACGAGGCAGACGAAGTTTGGGTCACCCCAAATAAAACAGGAAGAGGCAGGAAAACAAAAAAAGATGAAAGGGACCAGGAAACCTACAAAGACGTCCTCAACGGGTCACAACCCACCATCAAGCAGTTGATTAGCATTCGCCAAACGAGGAAGCAAGCCAAAGCCTCGCAAGGAGGCCACCCCTCCCGTCAAGGTTTATAATGATCATAACCTCCTGGAACTGTAGAGGAATGGGTAGCAAAAGGAAGGAAGAAGCACTCAAGTATATTATCAAAGCATCGAAAGCAAACATCCTACTGCTCCAGGAGACCAAAATGAGCCAGCAAGACGCACTCAAAACCTTGTTGAATTTATGGAAAGGAAGCCTTAGAGTAGCTGGAAACGCCAGAGGCGCCTCAGGAGGACTCAACACACTATGGAACGCCTCTAAAATAGACCTGCTCAGCTCTGACACTTGCATGCACTGGATTCAAACCAAATTACTTCATAAAGACTTGGGTTACCAGGTGAGTGTCTTTAATATCTATGTTCCGCAACATTTGGGGGAAAAAAAACATTGTTGGGAATCATTACAGGATTACCTCTAGCAAAATAACCTCAAAAATATCATTCTCGGTGGGGATCTAAATGTAACTTTAGCTCAGGAAGAAAAGAGAGGGGGTTCCATAGTGAGAGACCCGGTTCGAGAATGGGTAGAGGACTTAGCCTTAGCCTGGGACCTCCTAGACATCAAACCGGCCAAGGGACTTTACACGTGGACCAATAAGAGGATCGTTCATGGGCACATAGCAGCCAGACTGGATAGATTCCTAGTACAAAGCTCCCTCCTGCTGCTAGGACTTACAGCAAAAGCATAAATTCTGCCCCACAGTGTATCTGATCACAAGCCAACTCGACTAGAAATTAAAAAAGATCAAGTCAGAGGGCCCATCCCTTTCAGATTCAGCCCAACTTGGATACAAGACAAAGACTTCCTGGATCTAGTTTCTAAAACCTGGGCCAACGTTGTTCAAGGCTCATCCTTTTATGTATGGGAGGAAAAAATTAGAAGATTAAAAAGATCCCTAAAGCTTTGGGCAAAGAGCCAGCCAAGGCCAATAGCTGTGCGCATAGCAGCCCAAGCCCAGCTTGAGAGCCACCAACTGGAAATGGAACATCAGGAGGTCACACAAAAATCCTTGCAACAGGAGGACAGCCTTCAAAGGCAATGGCACAAAGCTTGCAGAGCGGAGGAAGGCTACTGGAGGCAAAAATCAAGAAGCCTATGGCTGAAAGAGGGAGACCGGAACACAAGCTATTTTCATAAACAAGCGGAAGCAAGGAAACAATACAAGGCAGTCACAGAAGTTCAAGTCCAGAATAAAACAACTGCAGATCCAGAGGGCATAAAACAAGCAGCCTATGAAGCTTTTGAGACGTTCTATACAGAACCACAAGGAACATAAATGGACCAGCAGAGGTACCCTTTCACTGTTATCCCACGACTCATAAATGAGGATACCAACAACAGGTTGACAAGGGAGGTAACGCAGCAAGAGATAAAGGAGGCCATTGTTCAGATGAACCCAGACAAGGCCCCTGGGACGGATGGGTTCACTGCCAGATTTTATCAGCATTGATGGAATATAATAAAAAAGGATCTAACCAAAATGATTAAGAAATCGCAGCAGAGCAGCAAGCTAGGGGGTAGCACCAATTCATCCTTCCTGGCACTCATCCCAAAAGAAAAAGGAGCACTTTCCTTCAATCGATTCAGGCCAATCTCCCTATGCAACACAAGCTATAAAATCCTCGCCAAAGTTATAGCCAATCGACTCAAGGCACTCCTCCCTCTCATCGTTCCTGAAAACCAAGGCGACTTTGTCAAAGGAAGGCATATTGCCGATAACATCATCCTGGTTCAAGAGGCTATCCACTCCAGTGTCCGAAGGAAAGAAAAAGGTATGGTTATTAAACTGGACCTCGCTAATGCCTTTGATAGAGTTAGACATGAGTTTTTATTTGAAGTCATGAGGAAGTTTGGCTTTGACTCGAAATTTGTAAATTGGATAAAAGCCTGCATCGGATCTCCATGGATAGTCCCGTTGGTGAATGGGAAGGTAACAAACTTCTTCAAAGCCTCCAGGGGTTTAAGACAAGGGTGCCCCCTCTCGCCCCTGCTCTATGCAATTCAAGCATCAGTCTTAAGCTACCAGCTGGGAAACTCCCAAGTTCACAAAAATCTCCAAGGACTAAGAATAGTGCAAGGGGTGAAAGACATAAACCATGCACAATTTGCAGACGATACACTGTTGTTGGGAGGAGCAAGTCCAATAATAGCAAAACAGTTTAAAGAAGAACTGGACGCTTATGCAGCAGCCTCCGGAAGTGAAATAAGACAGGCCAAGAGTAACATCTATGGATGGAATATCACACCAAATGAAATGTTGGGAATAACAAGAGTTCTAGGGATGGAAGGGAATACTAATTGGGAGGCCTTTAAATACCTGGGAATCCCTATTTTTAAAAATGCCCCTAGAGCCTCTCACTAGAACCATCTGGTAGAAAGACCAAATAATAAATTTTCCTCACGTGGGGAAAATTGGTTAAATTTAGCAGGGAAGGCAGTTCTGATAAAATCTGTGGTGTCTAGCATCCCTATCTACCAGAGCTCGCTACTGTTAGCCCCTGCCACAGTCATCCAAAGAATCGAAGCATTTCAAAGACGCTTCTTGTGGGAAGGAGGAAGGAAGGCAAGACGAAAAGTGCACTTGATAAGCAGGGAGAAAACTTCAAAGCCCTTCCTTGGGTGCCAAAAAATGGTAAGAAAATCAGAATCTCGACAGACTCAATAATGGGAGACCCACCTCTAGAGCTCCGACAGGACCTACTGTGCCTCAAAAACTGGATGGAAAATCAAAATATTGTGATGCTCTCCGACATTTAAATCTGGGGGGCAGACAGGCTTCAAACCTGGCAAGGGTGGGGAGTGCCAAACAGACCAGCTGCTCTAGACCGTCACTGGTGCGCCCTCAAGAGATGTCTCCAAGGGAAGGCCCCCCTAAAAAATAAAGGCAAAGACGAAAGAGGATGGGGAAGGAACGCACGGGCCTACACCACTGCAAAAGGCTACCAACTCTTCAACAATGTCCCCACTTCTATGCCTAATCCGACACTCTGGAAAGCAATCTGACAGTCCAACTCTCTCCCAAAAATTGACCTCTTCATTTGGACCCTGGTGCACAAGAGTATCCAAACAGGGGAGAACCTCAGAATACGTGGCTGGGAAGGACCCTTAAGGTGTCCCCTTTTCCTTCATGCGGAAGAAACCACAGACCATCTTCTCTTAAATTGCGGCTTTTCAAAAGAAGTCTGGATGAAGGCAACAGGCCCCCAAATTGCACTCAATCTTCCTCCTTATTTAATAAGCCTCCTTCTCCACTGGGACTCCTTTTATCCTTTGGCTGTCAAGGGGAGAACCCAAGCCTTCTTGTTGTGGGGAATGCTTCCAAAGTTTATCCTGTGGAACCTTTGGCTAGAAAGGAACCACAAAATCTTCAGAGAAAGCCA
>SNQJ01S0222221.1:0-14978 GCA_010110895.2 Picea sitchensis
ATGTGGAAATGGCATCTGAAGAAGGATCAGAGGAGGATGATACGGAAGAAGAGGACATAGATCAAACAAAGTCGGTTAAGAAGGATAAGAGAGGAAGGAAAACAGACAAAGAAAGAAGGGAAACAACTGCTTATCGAGATAAGATAGCTGGAGTACTATTGAAAAACACCTGAATTCCAGAAATACCAGACATCAGGGAAATGCTGCGAGAGGGGAAGCGTCCAATCCAAAAGGTAAATAATGTAGATCATCTCCTGGAACTGTAGGGGGATAGGAAGCAAATCGAAAACGTTATCTATGAAAGATCTTGTCAGAATATCGATGCCTCATATCCTTCTTATCCAGGAGACAAAAATGGAAGAGCAATCTCTCCTCCAGGTTGCTCAGTAATTTTGGTCTAATGCACAATGTATAGCGGTCAGTTCTCGAGGAGCGTCAGGAGGTCTGGAAATTCTCTGGGACCCCTCTAAGGTTGAATTAGTAAGCTCGGTAACAAATATTCACTGGATTTTTACTGAAATTCTATTTAAAGAATCTAATCTCCGGTTAAGTATTTTTAATGTGTATGCTCCTATAGCTCTCTCCGAGAAGCAATATTGTTGGAATTCCCTAAACGATCATATGGTAAACTCTCATCTCAATAATTATATAGTAGCAGGTGATCTTAACTTAACCCTTTCCGCCCTGGAAAAAAGAGGAGGAAATGTGATTAGAGATCCGTCTAGGGAGTGGGTTGAAGATCTTATAACTAACTGGGATCTGGAGGATATTAAGCCTGCTAAAGGGATTTACACTTGGACAAATAGAAGGCTGGGCCCAGGACATATTGCTGCCCGTCTTGATCAGTTTTTGGTCCAACAGTCCCTCCATCTCCAAGGGATGGATCATGTTTCCTCTATTATAGCTTTCAGCGCTTCTGATCATAAGCCTATAGCGCTCTCCTTTGTCAAAGATAAAAATATGGGGCCTATTCCTTTTAGATTCAATCCCTCTTGGATCTCTATGGATGGTTTCAATGAAATTGTAGCTCTAGCCTGGTGCACTAATGTTAGAGAGTCAACTTTCCATGTATGGGAAGAAAAGTTACGAATCTTGAAAAAATCTTTGAAAGATTGGGCTAAACAACATAAGACACCAAAGCAGCAAAGGCTAGAAGCTGAGAAGGAATTGGAAGATTTTCATTTCAGATCGGAAGGTTATCTGGACCAACCTACGAAGGATAAAGAATTACTTCTTCACAATAAGTTGCGTGATGCCTGCAGACTTGAAGAAAGCTACTGGAAAATCAAATCAAGAAACCATTGGCTGCATGACAGGGACATAAATACCAAGTTTTTTCACAAACAAGCTGAGATAAGAAAGCATTTTAATTCTGTTCCTAAGATTGATCATCTGGGAAATCAGCTCACTGCCTTCGATGAAATTAAAAAATCAGCTCATAATCATTTTAAGGAGATATATTCGGAGTCATCTCCTGAATTAAATCTCAACAATATGGAAATTTTAGATCATATCCCTTCTCTAGTTTCAGACCATTCCAATGCTTTGCTTAAGCGCCCTGTCTCTCTGGAAGAAGTCAAATCTATTGTTGAAGGTATGAGCCCCGATAAAGCTCCAGGGCTAGACGGGTTTACTGCCCAGTTTCTCATCTCTTGCTGGACCATCATCCACAAGGATATTCTGAAAATGGTCAAGAAGTCTCAATCATGCAACAAAATTTGAGGAGGAACTAACTCCTCTTTTCTTGCTCTCATTCCTAAGGAAAAAGGAGCTTCATCCTTTGCAAGATTTCGTCTGATTTCCCTATGCAACATTGGATATAAAGTCATAACGAAGGTTCTAGCCAATAGGCTGAAAGCTATTCTACCGGGCATTATTCCTGAGAACCAGGGAGGATTTATCCAAGGAAGACATATTTATGAAAATATTGTCCTTGTTCAGGAAGCTGTTCACTCTAGCATCAATAGAAAGGATAAAGGTATGGTAATTAAATTAGATTTGACTAACGCCTTTGACAGGGTTCGACATGCATTTTTGTTTCAGGTAATGAGAAGATTTGGATTTGAACCTGGAGTTCTCTCTTGGGTTAAAGCTTGTATAAGCACACCCTGGATCGCCCCCCTGGTAAATGGAAGAGTAGCTGAATTTTTCCAGGCCTCGAGGGGTCTGCGCCAAGGGTGTCCCCTTTCTCCCTTGTTGTATGCTATTCAAGCCTCCTCTCTTAGCTTTCAATTGGAACACAGTATAATCCATCAAGGTCTGCTAGGACTAAGGATTGTTAAAGGGGTCAAAGAAGTTAATCACACCTAGTTTGCTGACGACACTCTTCTCCTTGGAGGAGTGAGCCCAAATGTAGAAAAAAAGTTCAAATTGGTTCTGGATGACTATCAATATGCTTCGGGAATCCTAATTAACTATTCCAAGAGAAAAATTTACAGCTGGAATTGCTCCCTGATTGAATTGCATATTCTGGCTCGAATTCTGAAAATTGAAGGGAATTACCTATGGACAGATTTCACTTATTTGGGAATCCCAATCTTCAATGCAAAACCGAAAGTCTCCAGTTGGGGCCCGCTGATTGAAAAGTTGCAAGCAAAAATCAAAGCATGGGGAGCATCTTGGCTGAACTTAGCAGGGAAAACTGTGCTCCTTAAATCCGTTCTAGCAAGTATGCCAGTCTTTCAAGGCTCTCTTCTTCTTTCCCCAAGTACAGTTCTTGACAAAATTGAAGTGCTCCTACGGAGATTCTTGTGGAAAGGGGGGAAGCATAATGAAAATAGACTCCCTCTGGTTAACTGGACAAAGGTCACAGCTCCCTTGTTGGAAGGTGGGCTACAACTGCGAGACCTTCGTTCTCAAAATTTAGCATTGGGAGCAAAGCTACTATGGAATATGGTCACCGGGAATTCAACCTGGAGTAAGCAGGCGCTCTAGAAGAAATATTTTTCCGGATGAAGACTTCGATGTTTGGATAAGAGTCTGAAAGTGGTTAAGGGGTCTCCCTTGTTCTCCCTTTGTTCGAAAGCTTTGACCTTCTTCTCTCCATCTCTTACTTGGTCTCCAGGAAATGGTAAAAAAATCAGCATTTGGGAAGACTCCATCCTTGGACATCCCCCACTTGGGACCTTGGAAGGAATGGAAGGGATAAAGAGACACCTCACAAGTACTGGGAAAACTACGTTATCAGCCATTTCCATATGGACTTCAGATGACAAACAACTTTGGGTAGGATGGGAAATACTGGACTATCTGTCTCATTTATTAAACGAACATGCATTGCTCTTCCATTGTTTGCAGGGGAAATCTTCTATAGATAACCATCTGAAGGATGCTAGATGTTGGGGATCCAAATCCAGTCTTTATTCAGTAGCTGAAGGGTACAAATGCATCAAGGCTATCCCCCATGCGGCCCCCTCTCCAGGGGCCTGGAAGTTTGTCTGGTCCAGTAAATCCCTTCCCAAAGTTGATCAGTTTACTTGGTTATTGGCTCATAATAGTGCTCTTACAGCTGAAGTTCTGCATCGGAAAGGCTGGGAAGGCCCTTCCTGATGTCCTCTCTGTTTGGCGAATGAAGAGACGACTTCCCATCTTTTTCTCTCCTGCCCCTTCACCCAAGAAGTCTGGGGCCTTATGACCTCCCCTTGGTCAATTTCTTTGCAGTTTGAAGAGGTCTCCTCTCTTTTCAGTAATTGGGCTCTTACCTCCCCTGTTTCCTCTCATTCTAAGGACTTTTTAGGATTCTCATGGCTGATTTTGCCAAAATTTATATGCTGGAAACTTTGGCTTGAACGAAATAGTAGGATTTTATGAGGTATCTGCTCTAGCCCCCCTCAGGTAGAGGTCAAAATTAAATCTCTGATGGGTGACTTTCTACACTCTTAGCCTGCTAAATTCATTTGTTCCCCCCTCAATTCCTTGGAAGAATCTTGGCTCCTCCCCTTGAACCCAGGTAAACTCTCCTAGTCAGGCCAGGACCCCAAGTTGCAGGCTTGGGAAATCAGAAAGAATAGCATTGAATTCCTGATCTGGAAAAAAAAAGTAGGAAGACACCTGCTGGTTTTTTACGGTGCTTCAAAAGGGAATCCAGGGAAGGCAGGAGGAGGAGGGGGGCTCTTTGATCCCAGAGGAAATTTGATTTGGAAGTTTTCCTAAGGCTTAGGAGTGGAAACCAATAATGTGGCGGAAGCTCTTGTGTTATGGCAAGGTCTGAACCAAGCCTTGCACCTGGGAATTACTGATCTAACGGTTGTGGGGGACTCTAGATTGATCATTCAAGCGGTCATCACTCAAAATCTTCTACCATCCTGTCACCTGAAGCAAGTGATGAAATGCATTCTAGCTCTGCTGCCAAAGTTCAGTGATATTGGTTTTTACCATGTTCTTCATGCTCATAACGGAATAGCGGATCAAGCTGCTAATGAAGCCGTCTCCCTAAGAAAGGGATCTCTTAAACTCAATAATGCTCTTAGTCTGTGTCTTTTTCCCTAGGCGCATTGCCCCAAATGGATACTTTTCAGGAGGAATATGTTAATACATTTGCATAGGTTGCTGAGCAATGGTTTGAGCGATTATATGTCTCCCTCCGAAGGCTTCGGTTCCTCCTCTCAGGATTCATGGGCAGGAACAGAGGATGGGATTACAGATATCCGTAGAAGGGTCTGCCACCGTGGCCAAACTCTTCAGAAACCAGAGGAATGGGAGGGAATTCGTTTGGAGGAGAATGAAACTAGGATGCCTGAGATAACAGACATTCTGCATGCCAAGATTCTCAAGGAAAAGACTGGGGTGTGTAAGCTTTCTAAAGGGCATCATAGGTGCAAGGCAGATCAGATGAAGACATCTGAGGATGTTAATTAATTTGCTCGGGCTCTGGATTCCAGCGTTAGGTTGTTGTTAGATGCAAACTTCAGCGCAAGACTATCTATGACTGATGTGTCTCTACAGGCTGTCCGTTTTTTGGCTCAAGGGACGAAATGCTTTACTTTCAGGATTTTAAGATGTAATCCTTATGTGGCTCAGCCACTGTTTTTTATTAAATAAAAAACCTACTTGCTTTTGTTAAAAAAAAATATTTTAAAATTTGATAGCAATCAACTTACGAAATAATGAAAAAAAATAAAAATAGGAAGATTTGCATCCATAAAATTTTAAATCCAATAGAATTCTTATCATGGAGATCATAATTTTTTTATAATAACAAATTTTAGTGTAAAAGAGTATATTCAAAAAGAGTAATTAGTNTTATTCATATGTAATTTTTTTTTTGAAAAACAAATCAGTTAGAATGAAAATGTATAATGAACTATCTATGAAATTATACTTTCAATTTTATAATTATAGTTTCAACCATATTTAACTTTGTAATCTATACAAATATGCATGATGACAATAACCATCTTATAACAAACATAAACAACATCTAAAATACACATTTATATTCGCTAGCTAACATCATCTAATTATATGTACCTCTAGCACATATAAATGTCATTAATTAGATAGCACACATATCTAATAATTTAACAGGGTATCATCATTGTGATCACATCTAACAAATGACAAGAATTTTCTAACATCATCATCACACACATCTAACAAGCATCATTTAACATACACATCTATCAAGCACATTTAACATTAAACATATCTAACATGACCTAAAAATGTACACATCAACATCAACATATAAATTAATTAAGTATATCATNTTATTCATATGTAATTTTTTTTTTGAAAAACAAATCAGTTAGAATGAAAATGTATAATGAACTATCTATGAAATTATACTTTCAATTTTATAATTATAGTTTCAACCATATTTAACTTTGTAATCTATACAAATATGCATGATGACAATAACCATCTTATAACAAACATAAACAACATCTAAAATACACATTTATATTCGCTAGCTAACATCATCTAATTATATGTACCTCTAGCACATATAAATGTCATTAATTAGATAGCACACATATCTAATAATTTAACAGGGTATCATCATTGTGATCACATCTAACAAATGACAAGAATTTTCTAACATCATCATCACACACATCTAACAAGCATCATTTAACATACACATCTATCAAGCACATTTAACATTAAACATATCTAACATGACCTAAAAATGTACACATCAACATCAACATATAAATTAATTAAGTATATCATCATGATCAACAAGAAAAATGCATGTCTAATGAAATTTTTTATAACATACACATCTATCAAGCAAATTTAACATCCAAATCTAACATGACCTAAAAATATACATATCAACATCGACATATAAATTAAGTGCATAATCAACATGATAAATATAAAAAAAAACACCATATATATATATATATATAAGTCAAATAATTGCTATAACATATATGGTCCAGCTGATGACATAATCTGCATATCTACAAAAGTAGTGGAGGCCTGGTCTTTAGTGGAAAATTATGGATGATGAATAGGTCCTACCTTCTCATCTAGGTGAGGTGAAAGAGGAGGATGATGAATAGGTACAACATTTTCATCTAGGTGAGGGGAAAGAGGAGGATGAGGAATAGGTCTGGCATGCTCATCTAAGTGAGGTGAAAGAGGAGGATGAGGAATATGTGTTACCTCCTCATGATATAGGTGAGGTGAAGTGTGACATCCCAAAAAACAAAATATTTTTGAAATTTAAAATTGCTGGAAAATTATTCCATTTTTAGTAAATTCGAATTTGGAATTTTTTTTCCATTTATGGCAATTTCGAATTTCAAATTTGGTAATTGTAAATAATTATTTTGACTGTTGGGTAGAGACCTGATTTGACCCAACTAACTATTTGACTATGACACTTGTATGGAAACATAATATTTTATATTGATTGCAGGAGGGAAAATGAACAACCATGTTAAATTTAGCCGACTATGACTCCATGAGTGGGGAACATGTTGGAACTATCTCTGGGTTGATTATTACAAGTGGAAAATCAATGATTTAGCCATTGGTAGCCCCTTAAAATCAGGGATTTTGAAAACTACGAAAATTCCCAAGGGAGGGAAAAGACCTAGGCAAATGATAAATAGCATATGAGATGAGGCAGGATGCTGCCAAGTATGCTGGGAAAGGAGACTTTTGATTTACTTCCTGTTATGAACACTGCTTGAGTGTGAGGCAAGGGAAAACTACTGGAGATGTAGGACATATATGAAGAGAATATTTTCCAAGTTTGCCCTCATGGATTCATGGTCAGGCTAGGGGGTGAATCAGGCAAGTAGTTTGGCTGCCCTATTCTACGGTTGGGAGGAACATGATTGTTCCCTTTGTCTTTCGGTGTATTATTTCAGATATGTTATTTATGTCCCTTCTCTGGCTGAATGTTAAATGGTTACATACTTGATAGAATGTATCTGTTAGAAATAATATTAAGGACGAAAGATCGAATGCATCCTATTGCAAACTTAGGAATTGCTAGAATGTCTCTCTACTAGTTCGTAATGGATTATCATTGTTGCATGTCATTACTGTTATGAATACTAGTTCCCTAAAGTATACTAGCTGGAAGGATGTGACCAGTCAATTCTTAAAGAAGATTTGTGTTGTGGTTTGGATTACTACTGTAGTAAGATAAAGCATCGTAGTTGAAAACCCCACAAGTAAATTGTGATGCAGATTTGAGTTTACCTACATATTGAATGCAAATAGAAAACTGCATAGTGTGTATGTGTGTGTGTGTGTGGACATTTTTTTATATATAAAGGCACACACCACAATAGAGTAATTAACTAAGATTTCTTCCATGTACCAGCTGAACAATCATGATTTTTTTTAGGAGATAGCCCTAATCGCAAGTGTCTAAGATATATATATGTATATTTAAAGTACCTAAGTGACGTTACGAATACCAAGAATTATTATGGACCATCTACATCATTTACACATATTTATATCAACTGGTGTTTAATGAAAATTTATAGGTTGAAATGTTTCAAAATTATTGGAGTGAATCGAATTAACACAGTTTAATTACCAGAACTAATCACGAGAGGCGCGAAGGCCCAAGGAAGAAGGGACATCCCAAAACTTAAAACATACCCCTAAGTAAATTCCTAACTGTGTAAATAACAACACAATCACCTAAAAGTTCAAAAGGAAAGTCTTTAGCACAAGTACAGTAAGTGCAAATTGAATTCATGTACCATCATGCGATCTGGAGTCAACTATAAACAAGATACACATATAGCCAGCAATAGCCAAGTATTTTTTCCTTTTTTCAAAATCCTTTCGAGGAAGTAGCCAATATGGCGCTAGTATATTAAACCAATAAAATAACCAGTATGTCATTACAAGTAGGTGGAAGGGAAACCTTGTAATTCTTTTAAAAATAGTATTACATATCTCGTTCGGAATTGAAACATATCAACATCGCATACGATGCTTTACTTCCAACGATAGAATTTTCCATCACAAAACGGGTTACCCTTAATCAACGATACCGAAACCATGAATTAATCTCCATTTCAGAGTTTTGGATACCAGGAGTTGGAGGTGTCAAGGACACTCACGACAAGAATGATAAAATCGTGAAATGCAAAACCACGACTTAATGTCCATTTTCGGAGTTTCGGATACCGGGAGTTGGAGGTGTCAAGGACACTCATGACAAGAATGATAAAATCGCAAAATGAGAAACCACGACTTAATATCCATTTCGGAGTTTCGGATACCGAGAGTTGGAGGTGTCAAGGACACTCATGACAAGAGTGATGAAATCGTGAAATGCAAAAAATCAGAGCATGTGAAAGACTCCATTTCAGAGTTTCCCAGAGTGGGAAATCAAGATCAAAGGAACTTTAACCTTTGAAGTAGTGAACCTCAAAATCCTAAAACAAACACATCAACAAACCACGTTAGCTAACAACACATGGCACAATCAAGCAATGACAAGTGTCAAACTGATTCAACATTTCAGGCACATGTAAGTCACAAATCAGAGTGACACGTGGTAGCTATTCGACATGTGTCAATCCAGGTGTGACATCAACAGCTTTACGTCACATCAGAAATTTCTATTTCGGGGTTTTAGATAGCAAGCAGAAACTCCACCATCATGAAGTCTCGAACTCCAAAATGTCGAAAGGGACTATTGTGAGTCTCGAAAACCTGAAAGGAAAAACTCTGAAATCCTGTCAACCGTCCATCTCAGTGGGTTATGTGAACCGTCCGATCACTTCAGAGATTTTGTGATCATGAATTTTATAATGTTGGAGTCACGATGACTTGAAGGGAAAAACGTTGAAATACCGTCAGTCGTTCGATTAAGAAAAGAAGGGATCGGATTATGAATTTTTGTGGACCGTTGATCTGGCTCCATTTCAGGGATTGGGACTTGCCAAAATGCCAAAATGCTGAAATGTTAAAGGCATTTTGATTAGGCCCATGGTCACAGCCAGTGGGCATATGGAATAAGCGCGAGACCCAGTACTTGTTATCCAACGGTGCAGGTGAATTTGAATATGATCGGAGGATTATGAAATATTCGTACTTTGAGTTTAATCGGAAGGCCTTACCTAACCACTATCCTGTATCTGGATATTTTAAAAAAAAAAATTATAGGGGTCTGTTTATATTTAAACTTTTCGCAAAGGAATATCAACTAATACTCTACTTATACCTAGGTCTGTTTGGTCATTTTCATCATATGATTATGTGTATGGACTAACGCATGAGGCCTAGGCCATCAACCCCCAAAGTCGTTTGTATTGTAAACATATGGTAATGGGGTATTTGTAGGGTCTAACATGTAAGGATTTGGCCATAACGTAAGTTTGTGTTGTTAAGACTGTGGTAATGGTTATAGGTACAAACAGATAGGAAAGTAATTATATTTACAGGAATTGAAATAAACATTGAAATGAGGAGTAAGCACTTATCGTCGATAAAAAAACTTTAAGTTGAATGGTAATGATATTCGACGAAAGTAAGGACTCTTGCAAACTTTTAGACTCAAGCTTTATAACAGAAAGCTTACATGCTTGAATCTCGAACTATTCAAGTATATTTATACAAACAATTTTTTTTTTCCAGACAGTTTTTGAGGTATATTACATGAAGGAGGAAAAGGAGGATGTAGAGAAGGATGATCATGACCACCCTCATCAATTGACGGGGTACTGGACAAATGTGTCGTACTGGAAGAAGAGTTGTTGCTATCATTGGGAGCCCTCCTCACTACTAGTAGACTCAAAGCTCTGACGATATGACAGATAAGAGGCATCAAATCACCTGACATCTCTCTACAAACATCCTAGAGTGTAGGATCTTCCCTGATGTCTTGAATCACGGATAGGAGGACTCCCACCTCATTCAAAAGTGCAGAGACTCAGTCTCCCAACTCCAACCTAAATCTGGTATCGGGCCCATGACGCATGCCATCAGGTATATGCACCCGAGGACCTTGACCCACTGTAGCCTCAAGAATCATATCCTCATCGTCATATGATGGGGGGGGGAAAGTCTCTAATGAAAGTGCCAATATCTGCAAAATATATAGTACAGAACAATAATTACACAGTTAATTCATTAAAAGATTTAATAAAACAAGTTAAAGAATGTGTTAGAATTAATTTTACTCTAATTAAGTAAGATAATAAAATGAAACTATATTAATTTAAAAAAAACACTAATATTAACTCTATCATCTGGTGGCTCATCTCTTGTGAAGAGGATGTCCAGACATCCTCGCCAATCCAAACTCACACAAGGAAACGAAACCATGACAAACATGTGATCCACTGCACTACCTAGTATCCCTAGTGCGTCTAGCACAATCCTGGTCAGAAACTTTGGTTGGACCCTCTTAGGCATCATCTCCCCCCACATGCATATCCGCACATGAGTCCTCGGCCTAGCAGGATGATGTAAAAAAATTTGCATTGTCTCTGGAAACCTCTGATGCAAGATCATCGTATAAAGCCCAAGTGTGTGCCTAAAACCAAGGAGACAGTTGGACGAGAAGATGCAATTAAATACGTTTTTGTGAAAACATTGTGAATTTCAAAATCTAAAACATTAATGCAATGGATGGGAGGAAAGTGCAGTTGCATTTATGCCTCAAAGATCCAAACCGATTTTGGAGCATATGTTCCTATCTGTTGGATGTAATAGGCATTTATGTGTGTTTAATGCAAGTAGGTAGATTTAAATGATATATTAGTAAGTTTAGGAGCTTAGGAGGGAGAACAGGTGATAGACACCCTCAACCCTTGTATCATTGTAACAACATAATTCAGAATTCATAAGTTGTAGAGTTGCAGAGGAGAATAGAATAGAACAGAGAATTTTATGCATTTTTAGTTGTTGTTATTTACCATGTACAGGAGCACTGGAATTAATAGAAGAAAGCATTAATTCCAAATCTATGTGTTTGTTATGGTTGTTGGAACCACCTGTTAAATGGTATGTTACAGGCTTGTTTTCATTCTCTATATGCATTTTATTTCAATGTTATGTGTGTGTGCAGGCTCTAGAATTCTATGTTGAATGTTTGAATTATGGATAAGGGAAGAATAAGTTTTAGTTGTTTCTCTTTCTGAGAACTCCTGCAAAGAGTGTTGTGGAGGGTCCAGAAGGAGTGTGTTGACTAGGTTCTGTGTTTCATCTAAGAACTCATAGGAAGTATACAATTGTGTCTTTACACGCAGAAGTTCTAGCAAGGCACAGAGCCGTGCAAGGTGTGCGCAGGCTGTGTGAGGTCTTGGATTTTACAAACACAAGAGGAATATTAAAAGACTGTTGTTGCAGAGAGTGTAGAGTCAAAGGTCCAAAATAACCAAAGGTTATTTGAAATTTTCTGCAAGGAGTGCGTGTAGAGACCCTTTTGGAAGCCTTGAATTCCCAAGTGAAATCTCAAAAGGGATAAAACCTTTGAAGTGTTCAAAGGGAGATGGAGGTCAAAATCATCTTGTGGGAGTTCAGTTCAAGAGGGAGGATGCCACATCATTTGGAAAGAAGTCCTCGTGGAGTTGAAAACGGACAGTGGAATCGCTTCAAGGAGAAGTGTTGAAGTTTCGTGGGCTGTTGGATTTGATAGTCCAACGGAGGGATTAAGATCGAGTGTATTTCAACACCCATAAGCTTAGGAGGAACCCATCACCTAGGAGTCGAGGATCAACAAGAGCCGTTGATCACGTTTTATTCGAGCCGTCAGATTCCTCAGGGTTTCGAGGTGTATAAACCTTTGTTGTGATCGTAGAGGTTACAAAACGCTGAACACTGAAGTCACGCGCGACAGGTGGCATTGACGTAGTGTGTAGAAAAGGTAAAATCGAGCGATAGTTGGCGTGAACACGTCGCTTGGGAGGAGTCAACACTCTGTTGACTTATTGTGTTTCGGGGATTCTCAAGGGAAGAGCACGAGAGCTCAGCACTCTGAATCGCAAAGTCGCGAGTTACAAAAGGCACTTACATTTAGGTGTGGATTTGGTCCTATCAGACTAGGGACTGAAGAGAGTGGTCTTACACCTTAGCCCATTCTCATTTCATGTTTTGGTGATTGCTAAGAGTTGTGTCATTGCACTTGGATTGTCCAACTTGCGAGACTTGAAATTGTTGGGGTCTTGGACAACGGGTTTAATTAAACCTTGTTGTGGTCTAGTGAAGATCCTACGTGGATCTCAGGCCCGAGGGCAAGGGGTATGCACCAGTTGTGGTATCAGAGCATAGAACCAATTATTTTCTTTCTGTAGCAGACAGAAAAGAGGAATTTTACAGCCATGTCATCGAGAAGAAGAGAGAGGCCAATACCTGATCCAGCAGTGGAAAGAGAGATGCGTGAATTATGTGCCAAGCTTGATGCTATGGAGACAACACAGAGACGAATAGTTGACGCTGGAGATATCAGTGAAGCTGAAAGTGAAAATGAAGTTGGAAACAAAGGAGAAGAAACTGCAATCGAAGATGCTGTAGAAGAATGCTTATTCAGAGCTCATGCAAGAATAGGTGCCAAGGAAAAAATGGACATTCCAATGTAAAAAAGCAACTTAGACGTTGAAGAGATTCTAGATTGGATTAGGGATCTAGACAAATACTTCGACTATGAGGATGTCGAAGAAGACAAAAAAGTTAAACATGTCGTTACCAGACTTAAAGGGCATGCAACACTGTGGTGGGATGAACTACAGGCTGATAGACATTGCAAGGGAAAGCAGAAAATCAAGAGTTGGGATAGAATGGTTGCAAAAATGAAAGCCAAATTCATACCTAGGGATTATGAAATCAATTTGTTTTGGAGGATGTAGAATTTGAGGAAGAAGATGATGACTGTGAAAGAATACACTGAAGAGTTCTACAGGATAAACATCAGAGAAGGTCATTGAGAAAGTAATGATGAGAAAGTTTCCATATATATGAATGGTCTACGATATGATATTCAGGACGAGATGAGCATGGTGACCATTTGAACCATAGAATATGCTTATCATATGGCTCTAAAAGCCGAAGAGAAGCTGAGCCGAAAGAAAGTTCAAAGAGGTCGAGGCAAAAGTCAAATTAGAGGCAAGACAATTACCTAAAACATAACTCACAAGACTAAAGAAGAGGGGAAGAAACCAAAAACTCAGTTTGAGAGAGGAGGAATCTCACAGGGGAGGCAGTATCCTGATAGAAATACTTTTCCTCGAACCAGAGGAAGAGGAAGAGGCAAAGGAGGCAAAGTGAAATGCTTTGTCTATGGAAAAATCAGACATAAATCCTATGAGTGTCCATATAGGAAGAAACATGGTGAAACTCACATTGCCAAAGCTCAAGGATGGAATTTTGAGGCAGAAGACACTGAGGGCGGAAGATCTTTGATGATGAGGAAAGTTCTCTTGAAGCTAGAGAAGGGGCAGAGAACCCAGCCCAAATAAATAGTCGGTTTCAAATTGCTTGCAAGACCAAAGACAGGGTATGCAAGGTCATAGTGGACAACGGTAGTACAAACAATCTTGTATCTATGGAAATGGTAGAAAATCTAGAGCTGGACACTATTGTGCATCTAAGATTGTATAAAGTCTCGTGGCTGGAAAAAGGACATTAGGTAAATGTCACTAAATAGTGTTTAGTTTAATTTAATATAGGGAGATAAAAAGATGATATTTTGTGTGATGTCATTCCCATGGATGTTTTTCATCTATTGCTGGGTAGACCATAGAAATATGACATAAATGTGGTGCATGATGGGAAAAAGAAAACGTACACTCTAGAAAAAAATGGTAGGATGCACATGTTGCTGCCTATTAAGGATAAAGAAGTGGTACCAGATGTGAACAACACCGTACTTCTCATGAGTGGGAAGGAACTTCTTATGGAGGTTAATAAGAAGGAATACACACAATTTATTGTGGTTAGGAAGATGAAAATCGTTTTGACCAATACAAAAATAGATGATTTTCCGGAAGAAATACAAGAGTTGCTCGAAGAATTTGCTGATATAATAGTGGACGAACTACCCTATTCATTGCCACCTATCAAGAGTATAAGTCATCACACGGATATTATACCTGGAGCCAGTTTGTTGAACACAGCAGTGTATCGGATGACACCGCAGGAAAATGAAGAGGTTAAGAGACAGGTCCAGGATTTGATGGACAAGGGATTGATTCGGGAGAGATTTAGTCCATGTGTTGTTCCTATTATCACCCTATAAGTTATAGTATCAACTAGTGTCTGGAATATTATCTCTCTCTAGTGTTTTTGTTGACAAATGATTTTTCATTCCGCAAATAATTTGAAAAGAAAAGAAAAAGAAAAATAAAAAGAAAAGAAAGAAAAGAAAAAGAAAAAGAAAAAGAAAAGAAAGGAAAAAAGAAAAGAGGGCATAAAATAATTTCGATAAAGCCCCATGCAATAATAGTAACTTGGTCCATACCTTTCAAGCATGGCCAAGTTCTTTTTTAAATTGATGTTGATAAGGTTAGTGAATAAGCTTGGCTAAACCGTTCAATCTTAGCCAAAGT
>SNQJ01S0222223.1:0-14970 GCA_010110895.2 Picea sitchensis
ATGGATCTAAACAAGTTGTTGGTTTTCCAGTTTTAGGTTTCTAGGGTAAACATATATGTGTAATGTGTGTATGCCATTGTATCTTCTTTTTTTTTCATTAAAAATTTGTTTGCAGTAATTAATTGTACAAGGTTAAAATCTACATTTGATATCAGAGTTGTTTGTCTTCAAAGGGATTCCTTTATGGATAAAGGTTTGTATCGAGTCTATGATAAGCCTTGTTACAATGGTATATCTGTGGTATTGATTCTTCAAGTGAAAAGAAATGGCGAGCATTTCGAAAATAGAGATCAATAAATTTAATGGGAAAAATCAGGGTTGTGAAAGCTGAAGATGGAATATCTTTTGGTAGAAAAAGATTAGTGGATCGTTTTGGATCTAGGTACTACACCTATAGGAACATCAATAAAATAATGGGAAACGTTGGATTGAAAGGTGAAGAGAACAATCTAGTTGTGTCTCTCAGATTCAGTATTACTGAATGTGTAAGGGGAAGCTACGACTAAGGATTTATGGAATAAGTTGGGGACTTTGTATCAGTCTAATTCCCTGGTAAACAAATTGTTCTTTTGAAAGACGCTATATAACCTGAGGATGAAATATGGATACTCAATGATAGAGCACCTAAACTCCTTCAATATTGTGGTAAGTCAAATATTATCTATTGATATTAAGATTTCTAATGAACAAAAGTGTATTAGTTTATTGTGATATTTAAAAGACTCATGGGATAGTATGGTTGTGGCCATAGGTAGTAATACAACTACTTTAAGTTTCGATGATGTGGCTTCATCCTTGTTTTTGGAGGAGATGAGATGAAATAACATGGAAGGAAAGATAACAAATGCATTATTTGCAAGAGGACACTCCCAGGAAAGAAATAGATATAAGTCATCAAGTGGGAGATCTAAATCTAAGGGTAGATCTAAATCTCATATAAATTTTGTAAAGGTATTCCAGAGATCTGGAAAAGAATGCCACTACAAGAAAAAATGTAGATCCAAAAGTGTTGAGAGAGGGAAGGGATATGAATATGCTCCTTCTTAATAAGAAAAAACCTCCACGAAAGAAGGAGGGGATGTGTTCTTGGATTCTTCAAGAACACATGCATGTCATGAGGCATGGTTGGTTGACTCAGGTGCATCCTTTCATATGAATCCTCATAGGGAGTGGTTTTTCAAATATGAAAGGTATGATGGAGGTGATGTTTTCCTAGGTGATGAATCGACATCCAAAATAATAGGATGAGGAAAAGTCAAGTTGAAGCTCATGGATGGAAGGATTAGAAAACTCCTTGGTGTTTTTCACATCCCAGGATTGTCTTGAAATTCTATTTTTGTAAGAAAAATGGATGATACAGGGGTAAAAATAGTGTTTGAGAAAGAAACCGTCAGGATGGTTCGAGGAGATGCAATGGTGTTGATGGGGGGAGTTCGATTTGGAACCCTATATAAGCTACAAGGAAACACTATTATTGATGGGTAGTATAGTTCCATTGTTCCCAAGATTGGATATGAATAAGAAAAAACTACTATAGTCTCTACAGAAAAGGCTATGTTGTGGCATCGAAGACTGGGGCATATCGGAGAGAAGGGGCTTTGACTACTACACAGTAAAGGCAAATGGTTTCATATTTAATAATTGTTCCTAAAAATAATGGTAAATGGTGTGTTTTCATATAATATAGAGAATTGAATATAGCTACCTTAAAATACCATTTTCATTTACCATTTATGAATCAATTTTTAGATATCTTAGTAGGGAATTTTTATTTTTTTTTCTTGATGGGTTTAGTGTTTATAATAAAATTCAAACCACTCTATAAGATTGGGATAAAAATACATTCATATTCCCATGGGGGATGTACACTTACAAAGTACTACCTTTTGGGTTATACAATTCTCCTGCTACTTTTCAATGTGTTGTTCTAGCTATCGTTTCTAACTTGATCCATGATTGTGTAGAAGTATATATGGATGATTTCGATGTTGGAATAAACTTTTGAGGAAGCAATAGAAAATATTGATTTTTTTTAATCATATGTTAATAAACTAATATTTCATTAAGTCATGAAAAATTCCATATATTTCTCACTAAAGGAATTGTTTTGGGTCATTGTATATCATTTTCATTGATCAAGGTTGATCCGACAAATGTAGAAGTCATTTTAAAACTTCCAGTGCCAAAGACCCAAAAGGATGTTAGGATATTCTTGGGACATGTAGGCTACTACATGTGATTTATTGAAAATTTCACAAAAATAACATCTCCATTATTTAAACTACTCACTAAAGATGATGAATTCTTTTGCACTATTGCTTGCCAAGCTGCTTTTAAAACATAGCAAGAAAATATTTCTGTAGATCATGTTTTAAGAGGGACAAATTGGTCTCTCCCCTTTAACATATCCATTGATGCTTCAGATACATCTTCTTATAGAGTATTTCCCCTGCAAACAGATGAAATATCACTTCGATTACAAACCCTTAATGCCAAGACAAAAAAATACAAGTGGACACTAACATCCCTTTGAATTCAGTTCAACCAATCAGAAAGAGAGAGGGAGAAAGAGTGTGATGCACCTTGTTTTGAAGTTTTTCCTCACTACTTCCAATCCAAAATTGATCTCCAAACTCCTTAGTGCCACTTTATTCCTACAATAGGTAGCAAGGAGAAACAAATAACTCCTACTCTACAATATTAGATCAAACAAATTCATCTACAAAGATCAAAGAACAATAAACAAGAACACGAAAAAATACACAAGCTTGAAGGAAATAGGCCAAGTATATTCAAATGAGAACCAAAAGAGAATACTTATAGACTATGATTGATGTAGTTGTAGAAGCCTCCACAAGATCCCCTAATCCATCCATAAGTTTGATATCTGAAAGCTTCCTCTTGTCACCTTGGAAAGACCTCAATATATAGGCTTGAGTAGCACAACAAACATGAGAAAATGTGGGGTATGTTTGAGGATATAGATCCTTGAGGCTTGAATCATATCCTAAACTAAATCCCAAGAATGAGGGTCAAACATAACTAACCCCATCTCAAAGATCTAGCCCATAGATAAAGGTGGATTGGATCCCCCTCTTTTCTCAACAAGAATGGCGCTCCCCCTCAATGAGAGACATGGAGCCATCCTAGGAATGGCACTCCCCTATAGTGGTAGATCTAGTGGCATGTGTGAACCCTTAGTATAGACAAGAGGGAAACACCCTTGATAAATGCTAAAACGTGGGTCACATTTTCCAAGGAAAAAGTGTGTTTTGACCTAGAAATGATGGTTTTCCTCCTCCCATATGACTCAAGGGGCCATGAAAAACTATTTTAATGGTTTCAAGGGTTGGCAACACCTCACAAAGTGAATTCAATATTTACCGAGGTGCATACATCACTTTTTGACACCTTGCGACACTTGCGACACTTAGGGTACAAAATGCAAATGTGGCATTTTGATGTGTAATAGATGTCCCCCTAAAGTGTGAGGTCATAAGAGAAACTGATGGCCGAAACACTTTAAAAATTATTCAATGCAAGGGTGATAGAGTGGGAGAACCTAGAATAAGTTGCAAACAATCATCAAACAATATTAATATATGTTCCATTTTTTAGGTAGACATACCTATGCTCAAAATACTAGATGACTCAAAGCACAATCGCCAACCAATACACTGCGGATCCATGAAAATACTGACTAAGGATATGGCCACCAGAGATACAATGTGGATCCATACCTCCATGACATGAACTGATCCCAACCACAAAAAATACACAGTGGAGCTACGACATGACAAAACATAGCCACAGATCAATACAATGTGGATCTATGTGACAATATATATATCATCATGCTCAAATGATGTCCATCAAATACTGGGTAAATCACATAACAGAGTGAGCGCCTGACCCAGGGTCTTGATCCCAATCCTGATGTGGTATGAATATAACCATGTGAATAGATGGTTCAATGTCTAACATGGTAGAAACCACTTGATTACCGGTCATTGATGTAAACTGTTAACAAATGCGAGGGAAATCACCAATGTTGTCAATGACTCCCAAGGTACCCTAGTACATTCCAATGAATGTGAATAAATGAGATGAGATCGAACATTCATGGAATCAATCGATCAGAGTTCATTTATGTAAACCCACTGTTGAAATCAAGGAGGCATGCAGGTCTCAAGGTATTAACTAGTTTCTAAGTCTAATTCCCAGATAATGTGTTGAAGTCGATAGGAAAAGAGTCATCGAAGCAGGGCCATGATGTATCCCCCATCGTCAACACAAAAATGACACATGAAAGTGATGTAATATGGTGAATAAAATGAGTATGGACTGACACAGGAAATGGAAAATGGTAGTACTATAGATGGATGGCTTGAATTGAAACTTCCCTTGAACATGATGAGGCACGACAACTGATTTGGAAACATTGACTCGACGAGTACCAAGAACATAATTTGATGGAAATAAGAGCACTCTTCTATTGATACGAAAAATTATGGCGACACATGGAATCAATATGATTCAAAGACAAGTGGATTACCCAACTGTGAGGCGAGATGAAAACAAGTTCCATGTTCAAGGGTAACAATAGCTTCCATAAAGGATTCTCAAAAAACTTGACCCACTTCCTTCAATTTTTCCCCCTACCCAGATAGATGAGTACCTCTTTATTTTTTAAATATCTTCAAGATGGTAACAAATGCTTGGTATATATCATCCTTCATATGTTTCCCTCATCATATGTTTAACTAACTTGAACAAGGAGGGGTTCAATCTCAGATGGGTCCTAGAGATCAGACTCACATAGGTCCTTTGATGCATAGTTTTACGATCCCAAAGAAGGTAAGCTCGGTGGTTTTTCATGTTTAGAGAGTCTAAAAATAACTTAAAGGAAACTCCATGGATGAATTTTTCATAAATTTAGTCTCCCAAGCCCGAAGAAAATTGTAAAACAATACAGTGGAGAACTATTCTAATCATTCTTGATTAGAGTATTCATTTTTCGTAATTAATCTTGTGAGGATGAAAAAGAGAAAAAATACCACTCGCAATACGCCCTTTCAAACCTTTTAATGAATGTGAAAGGAAGAAATATCACTCAACAATATTTTCATGTTTAGAGAGTCTGAAAAGAGCTTAAAGGAGAATCCAAAGAGTTCATTTTTCGTATAGCTTTTACGAGTTCGAAAAAGAGATAAAAGTGTACTCCATAAAATATTCTCATGTTTCAACGAGCAAGAGAAAGAACAAAGACTAATATCATTCTAGAAAGAGTTACAATGTTATGATGGAAGAGACCCTCGAATGAGGATCACTCCTAAAAGTGTGTCTCTCTAGAGGTGATTTGCCTCTAGCTTGCAATATTAAAGCAAGTGGTTTTTCTCTAGTATGATGTCCAGAGGGCTGGAGACCTGCCCCCAAAATGACATTTCCTATGGTGAATCTTCTTCTTTCCTCATTTAGACTTCTGGTTACTAATGGGAACATTTTCACTGGGTGGAGGAAATGAAGGTGCAAGTATGTGATCTAGAGTGAGACTTGTTTCTAATGGAGGAGGCTTTGTTTCATTTTTAACAAGCTTGAAAGAGATGATGAGCTTTGATCGTTGAGAACAATTACTGCCAAAGGTTCAGATAATTATAAGGATTGTCGCACCTGAGTTGAAATCACATTTAAGGTGGCAACCTATGTGGTGGGAGGAGCAGGAAAAGGAAAAACCCCCATGAGAAAGGAATTCTTAAGAAGACCTACACCTACACTCTCAAAACCACTATGTCCTAGAAAAGGGGTGTTATTCATTGGGACATTATTGAGATCTAGAGTTTCATAATCAATTTGGTCAACAGTGGTAATTTTTCCTTTTTGGGGAAATCGTAACATATGAAACATCGAAGATGTGATGGAATTCATCGCATACAACCAACTATGACCAAGTAACAAATTATAGTCCAGGGGCACATCGACTACTTGTATATCGAACGAAACAGTCTTACCACTCAATGTCACAACGAAATATTGCAAGATTCCGTGAGGTTGGAAACCACATATGCTATAGTGGAAAACCCCCCTAATGACTACATTAGGGTTCTAAAGTGCAGACAAATCTAACCATCTAAATTCTCCTACTTTTAACAACTATCTTGACAACAACCCACATTCATGCATAAAGTACAAAGTATAGGGATCCAGTAGTCTTACCTTAAACTATGCATCCGGTGTCGAACCATATGCATTCAGTCACTTCTCGACTACGAATCTCCTCCCAAGGCTCACCTGCATTTAACAAAAGACAAACAAGAAACTACGAACATGCATTCTATATATGAATTAGTAGGTTAGATTTCAATACAAAATGTAAATCAAACAACAATATTGAACACATCATATGGCGGGATGAAAAAAGTACTTCCTTATATTAATCTCACAGAGTTACTTACAAAATGAGATTGATGAATACTCCTCGAACCCAGTCCTGGGATCCTCTTCACCAAGCTCCAACTTCTTCCACATATCCTTATTCTCTCACACTTATTTCTAGAGAATGGGCATAGGCTAATGGATGAGGAAAAAGGAAAGAATAGGGAATTCTGGTTCAAAACTCACAATGTGGCTGCAAATTCTTGGGGCAAGGGGGAAAGAAAAATGGGCACAGTTTCGTTGTTTCTATGTTTCTCCTTTGAAATGAGACCCCAACACCTTTTTTTATATTAAAAAAAGATGGTTATTTGTTTGGGTGATGGGCTATAGGAAGTCAATTGGTTGGGAAACTACCCAATAGCCCGCAATCTCAATGAATCCCTTGCAACTTGTGTGGGTATATGTGGGTTGTAATGGTACAACTAGCATACGAACATGGGAAGTAGTGGCGAAACTAGCATACATACATGAGAAGTATTGGTGTAGGGTGTATACATCTTCAAAAATTGTGTTTTTAAGAAGAGTTGTTTTGTATTGGCTTGGAAAAAATAGTAAGTACGATGGCCTGATGCTAGGTCTGCATGTGTGGTGAAATTTAGGGTTGTAACAGATGCCCCCTAATGTGAGAGGTCGGAAGAGCATATGATGGTCGAAATACATTACAAATATTTACCAATGTACGAAGCGAGTGAGTTTGGGACTAGAGTTCGGGAGGTGCCATTTGCAAAATAAAAATTGTCTCACCGAGGCAGACATACCCACGCTCTGGATGAAATAAATCATGGTTTCCAATCAAATAAACTGCATATCCATTTCATGTAACTATATAAAGTGTCAACGCGAGAAATACACAATGGATCTACATATCAAAATCAAAGATATACATGTATAATATCCATCTTCATGAAGCCAACGACACCTGATGGCTGAGATGAGGTCTTCAGAGCTCAAGCAATAACTTCAAGATCTTCAAAACTTAGGTAGGAGTGCAATGTGAGTGCACAAATTCACTATCCAAAGGTCTTCAATGGATCATCGAGGAACAAACAAGAGGATCTCGGTGATCAGGCAAAGAACTTCAATGATTTCAAGCAAGGACTTGATTGGACTTTAGGGATGGTTGGGCATGAGGTCAAGAGACAAACTGCAGAAAGGTCAACTCAAGTTGGGTAAAAATTCCCTTGGACAATAACATGACTAATGATTAGACTCAAGCAACATGAAATTGACATAAGTTCATGTTGCAGGATGCAACACAAACTCTCCATATGTTTGGAAGGATAACCAAATGGAGGAGGACACAACTCTATGTTATGAGAACAACTTCCTAAGGTCATATTAAATCCCAATTATTGAGGATAAATGAAAGGATGTGATTTATACAAGGGCAACTTATTGTTCTTCCATAAAAATAAAATACTTCTCCCATCCTCTTTTTGGGATATATTTGATTTTTTTGTCTTTTTCAATATTTTGAAAGCTTGAAAAAGAATAAAAGAATTCTACGTTACAAAGGAGGAATGAGTGTCGCAAGCATACTAGTTCCAAGTGCAAGGAACACACTAATGCTCAGAGCAAGGAGACATGTGCAAGGAAAGGACACTCGAGAAAATTCCTCCATGGGTCAAGGTGTCAAGACGCAAAGGAAAATAGCTACAAGGCTTGTGTATAAGGCATGATTCACAGGTTCAGTTGAGAGCAACATGGAGCCGACATTAGGCCAAAGATGCAGGAATGGAAATGAGATTAATAGGACACAATGATAACATCCTTCAATGTAATTTTAAATGACCCTGGAGAAGGTAAGCTCAGTGGTTTTTCATTTTTAGAGAGTCTGAAAAAGCGCAAAAGAAGACTCCACTGGGGTACCTTTTTCGAGGATAGTATAGTTGGATCAAAAAATGGATAAATTAGCGCCGAAAATACGTCTATTCAAAACCATTTTAACAAGTGTGATAAAGACAAGATCACTCGACAATATTTTCAATTTTAAGGAGTTTGAAAAGAGCTTTACTATGGACTTGTTGCCTTTTTCTAGATTTAGTCTCCTTAGCACGAAAAAGGTGAAATTTACTAAGGAGAACTCTCCCAGCGAGATGAATCTCCCGTGTACATTTTTCCTCCTTAATCTACATGCCATAAAAAAGGGGTAAACTCATGCGAGTAGATGTTTTTCTGAACCAATTAATGAATGTGAAAGAACAATGTGACTTAGCGATCTTTTCACTTTTAAGGAGTCTGAAATGAGATTAACTATGGACTCTCTAATGGGTGTTCTTCTAGACCGATTTAACGAGTGTGAAGAAATAATCTCACTCGGTGATATTTTCAATTTTAGGGAGTCTGAAAAGAGATTAACTATGGATTCTGTGGGGGTTCCTTTTTCGTAAATTCAGTCCCTCAAGCCCGAAAAAGGGTTAAACTTATACCTGAGAATACTCTTCTAATGAACCGAAGTTCCTAGAGTATACCTTTGTTTGTACAGTTGACCATTCAGACCGAAAAAGGGGTAAACCACTGCCGAACAGACATGCCTTCAAATTTTAGTTTGGCGAGCATGAAGGGAAACAAGATCGTTCGACAACATTTTTATGTTTAGAGGGTTTGAAAAGGGATTAAAACAAGACCCATTTTTTGGGAGTCCCAAGGGTGAGGCCAAGAGTGATAATATATCATACATATGAAGGCTCAAACTCATAATCGAGACAAGAATAAAAGGACTCCCGAGCTTATAGTCATTAGCAACGACATGGACACCAAAAATGAAACCAGGATCTACCTAGGGCATCCATGTGAAGGTAGGATCTACCACTAAATTATGACACTTATAGAGAAACAATGATGGTTCCATGTCACAATTCGGTGGGGTCGATACTATGGTAAATAGAAAAAGACAACGAGGTGCAACAAGTGGAGGTGGAATCCTAACTTAAATGCACAAAGTTGGAAAAACGAATTTTCATCAAAGGACCTTAAAAGTGCCCCAACTCCCAAATTTTTTTTTCTGAACCAAAGGTAAAGTGTATCTTAACATCCAATGAGAAACTCAAGAACCATGTGACATGATTTTCAAGCCAGAAAAAACAACACTGGGGGTCAAAAAATGGCAAAAAGGGCCAAACAAGTCTATAAATAGAAGCTGCCAGCTCATTATCACCATTGCAAATTGAGAATTGACCAAAAAGACAAAAACACCCCTTTGTGAAATAAGTTTATTCTTGGAGCTTCAGTGGATGAAATGAACTTTCGCTTGGACCAAGTAAGTACAAACTATATCCTCCTTCATTTCCATTCTTTCTTTTTGCATTTCTTTTTTATTTTGGGGGGGGCATGTACTTTTAAAAAGGTCGTCCCTATGTGTACATGGGTTGTCTAAGCACAACCCGTGTATACACGTGATAAAATAATAATCTTCCTGTGTACATACGCAACTGTGCTCAGTACAGCTCGTGTACACCATCTAACATATGAAAAAAGTGAAAATGTAGTATTTGACTCCTCTTTGAACTTGATATTTTGCAGAATGTATGTCCATTGGAGAGAGAGGGAGAATGAGGACATTGATATACTGGTCGAGGAATACCCTGCTACCGTTGCCACATTAAAACAATGTGGGTTGTGGAAATTCTTCCAGTTTCCACTCATGAGGGCACAACCCAGGCTACTGAACACTTTAGTGGATTACTGACACCTAGATGCAGAGGATTTTATGCTCGAGGGACAGTCGTTGACTCCAATGACTGAAGATATTTATTTTCTGACTGGCCTCTTGAGGAGAGGGGAACCAGTAAACTTTCATTATTTTTCTCCTAGGACTCACAACATTGCCAAGTTAATTGGGCAACACTTCGAGGCTGGAATAGATAAAGTGGGTTCCCAGGTATCGATCCACAAAATCACCAACCTATCACTAAAAGTGATAGTTTTACTTATTGGGTGGATCACTGGATCCACAGCTTTATATCAGGCGTCCCAAGCGCATATGCATTGCACATTACAATGCATAAATGCACAAGTGTTCGATTGGAGTACAACCATGATAGAGTGCATGAAGAGACAACTCATACAGTGTCGTGGGTGAAACAACAAGAGCTTCAGGTTCAAGACTATTCTGTGCTCTTTCTTTTTCGAGAGGGTACCTAGTCTTAGTCCACGAGAGATAGTACAAGGGCACATGGCCTCCTTCCCAATAGTGTGCATATGGGCAACATTGTTTCCATGATAGGGGGGAGGGAGGACCATTGAGGCCTTCAATGATACTTTTTCGAATGGTGGTCTCAACAGATTCCAACTATAAAGGACTACCCCTATGTCGGGATCAACTTATCCAGGAATCCTGACATGCCCGTACCTCCTAGAGCAGAGCAATGATATTTAGGCACATTTTATTTTAAAATTTTTTAATTTTTTAGTTTCTTTTTATATATATCATATTTATGTATACCATAGTACTTGACAATTTTGTATCTATTATGTACAGATGTGGGACCAGTGTGTCCAACTAATTTTTCACGGAGCAGGTGCCATCCACAACGAGAGGCATTACCAACAATGACCATTGGACCAACAAAAATAGCAAGGGTACCTCCAGCCAGAGAGGCTGAGAGACTTTTGAGACGAGTGGAGTGGAACTTGATCGCACTCACCCGTACTATGCCCATGGCTGAGATCGAGGATCTCCTGCCATCTATGCAACCTCATGTTGTTGGGGTACCACAGACCTGAGTTTAGCTATTTTGGCATTTAGAAAATGTTGCAGTTCACTATGGCAAGGCCAATAGGCCTCATTCTTAGGTTAGAGTGGACCATTTTCGTGTCGAGGGAACTCTTTGTATATTTTTTAGGGCATAAGCCCCGCGTTATATACCAGACTTGTTATTTTTTGAGGAGCTTGCGCCCACCTATGTACTCTAATACTTTTGATATATATATATATATATATATACATCTTTTTGTCTTATGGGTTACATTTATTTACAAATGTATTTACATGTGTATGTGTGTGATTTTTCTTACATGTGTGCAATATGTCAATCTAATACTTGATTAGCTAAAGTATCTGTCATTTGATTCAGTCTCCTAGGAACGTGGATATATGTAATGTTATCAAAAAAATGTTATAAGAGACGTACCTTAAGGAATCGTCGATGTAGAGTAGGATCATAAATGTGGTAAACCCCATTTAATTGGGACACAACCAATTGTGCGTCTAAGTAGACCTGGAGGTAATATATACCATGTGACAAAGTGTCATGAAGAAACTCTATTATTACACTATATTCAACAACATTGTTTGTGGCGTCACCTAAACAGATGCCTCCAAAAGATAACAATTGGCCTTGAGGTGTGAAGATCACCCAAGATGCAGAAGAAAGCCTCCAAGTGTGCCGACTAGCACCATCCGTGAATCTAATGAACACATTTGATTCACATGACATATGCCATAGTGAAAAAGCTGACATAAAAAGTGATACATCCATAAAACAAAAAGACAAAAAATAAAATTTATAAGAACTATACATATATACAAGAAGTCACCCAAGGTGACCCACCTATGAGTAAATCGTCTTGAGGTACAACCCATTTCTAGGCTCCACTAAAGATTTCCCTTCAAAGTCAACTAGATGATAAGTGCCCTTCTTTAATACCTCCTTCATGATGAATGGTCCGAACCACATGGGTTTGAACTTGCCTTCCCCCAGGGGATCCTTATCTTGGTGATAGACCAGGACAAGGTTTCCTTCGGTGAAAATCTGAGGATGAACAAACCAATCATACTGACACTTGACTTTTTTCTTGTGAGCCTCATTAGCCAAGGCTACATCGTGTCATTTCTCATCGAGCTGCTCGAGATATAATAAGAATTCCAAAAGCGGTGAAGTGTCTGGAAATAACTATACTGCCAACTTAAGAGATGGTATCTGACATTCTATAGGAAAGCCTGCTTCCAACCCATAAATGAGTTGAAAAGGTGAAAAAACAGTGGCAGTCTTTACAGATATTCGGTAGGCCCACAATGTCGAGTACAACATCAAATTCCAATTTGACTTGGCCGAATTGATTGTTCTATGTAGAATGGTCTTGAGAGACTTATTCATAGCTTCCACCTGACCATTCTCTTGTGGGTAATAAGGTGATGAGTGTTCTTGTCTCAACCCTAGCTTTGTCGTTAACTGAGACATCATTTTATTCTGAAAGTGACTACCATGGTCAATGAGAATCTCCTTCGGGATGTCGAACCTTGCTATTGTTTGATTAAACAAGAAGAGATTTGTTGTCTCTCCATCATCTTTGAACGTTGGCATAACTTAAACCACTTGGTGAAGTAGTCTACTACTATGATGATATAGCAGTGCCCCCTAGCTGAAGGGGAGTGGCATGTAGTATAATCAATCCCCCATTTGGTGAAGGGGCCAACTATGATGATGGGAAACATGGGATCATGATGTGTCCTCATCTTCCATGAGAATATATGACATGGGTGGCACTTCTTGACCAATTCAACGCAATCTTTGATCAATGTTGGCCAATAGTAACCGACTGGTAGAATCTTTTGGGTTGTTGCCAACCCAGAAAAATGACCACCACATGCTCCAGTGTGGCAGTCATTAAGCATGTGTTTCACTTCTTCATGAGTAAGGCACTGATGAAGGATGCAATATACCCCTCGACGATACAAAGTGTCTTCAAGTATGAGATATATTTTTCCTGATGGCATATACATCGATGCTCATCATGAGAAGCAGAGGTGGGTCACTTCAAAGTCTGGATATAGACTAGTATATCTCCATACCAGGGGTCTGAAGATGAAATCATAAAAATATCTCCTTTAATCAATGATTCTTCAGGTGTAACATCACCTGACTCGATCGAAAGTTTCGATATAAGTTATGCAAAGATCAATGACTTTTTAGATTTTGCAAACACATAATCCAAGTCAAATTCATGGAGGATAACGATCCATCTACTTATCTTTCCACCAATTACACGTCATGTCAACATGTATTGGAATAGATTCACAATGACAATGACGATGGTCTTGTGAAACAATATGTAGTGACAGAACCTTTGGACAGCATGTACTGCTACCAACGCAAGTTTTTCAACATGGGAGTAGCTGAGTTCTATTCCAACCAGGCCTCGACTCAGGTAATAAATGATGTTTTATTCAAGAAAATCATCCTCCTAAACCAATACCATACCGATGGTTGACTCTTTCATGGCCAAATACAATAATAAATATCTATTATAATTGGGTGGTCAAAGTAGAGGGGCAGACGTGAGGGCATGTTCCAATTCTTCGAAAGAGTTTTGAGAGGCTTTGTCCCAATGAAAAGGAACTCCCTTCTTCAATAAATGCATAAACACTTTAGTAATCTTAGCATAGTTTGTGATAAAATGATGAAGAAAATTGGCTTTTCCCTGTAAACTCTGAAGTTGAGGGACTGTGCATGGGGGAGGAAATTGAACTATTTCCTCAACCTTTAGAGGATCAACCATGATCCCTGTTGTCGACACTATGAAACCTAATAGATGACCCGAAGTCACGCTTAAACTGCATTTGTTTGGATTCAAATGAATCCAATAGTAGTGACATCGCTCAAAGATAAGTCGAAGGTGTGTGGGATGATCAACTCTCTTACGATATCATGATGCTAAATCATCGAGATAAGCCTCGACTAGGTGTTTGAGATCATGGAAAGAAAAATACATGGCCTACTGAAAAGTGGCTCCATCATTGTTTATGCCAAAAGGCATATTATGATAAGAAAATGTACCCCACATATAGATAAAAGATATTTTATGCTGGTCTTCGGGCTTAATCTGTATCTGATTGTATCATGAGAAACCATCCATGAAAGAAAATACCTCACAACCTCCACATTCATCAACAATCTACTCAATGAATGGGGTGGGGAAATTATCCTTTGTACAGGCCTTATTCAAATCACAGAATTCCGTGCATACACGAATCATTCCCTTCTTTTTGTTGACTAGAACAGGATTTGACACCCATTGAGTCAATTGGACGGGGTAGATGAAACTAGATTTAAGTAGTTTCTCTACTTCAGCCTTAATAGTTGCCTCTTTCCGAGGATTAACTAGGAAAGTATTCTGTTGGACTGGCTTGGCATCAAGGTAAGTCATAATATCATGTTCGGGGATTCTTGGATAAATGCCTAGAGTTTCCTCATAAGACCAGGAAAAAAGGTCGCGAAATTATTTCAATAAATTTGTATAGATCTAAATCTCCTCGGGGGAACAGTCCGCTCCGATGAAGACATTCTCCACCATGCCAGGGGTTTTTGAGATATTGATAGGTATCATTTTAGTGATGGTTTCCATATTACCCTTGGCATAAACTGTGTGTGTATCCAGAGGATTGATAGGACAAGACCTATCTCCAGTCATAGTCAACACAAATTCTCCTGCCTCTATTCTTCCTATCTCTCGAAGGAAATATGATCTGTGATGGAGATCATCCCAGGGTCTGTCTGGACCAGTCAATGCTTCTAAAATCACCTCTTTAGAGGGAAA
>SNQJ01S0222230.1:0-14970 GCA_010110895.2 Picea sitchensis
AAAAAAAAAAAAAAAAATTCAGAAAACTACCTTTTTCGCCAGTTTGACAAGTATGTTTTCGAAGGTGATTCTGGGGAAACGGAGACGAATTTTCAAAATCCGAGATATTTTTTGTTAAGAACAGGAGGAAGAACAAAAAAATATCCCAGAATTTACACAGGTGTCAGGAGCAGGGAGAATCGAAGCCATCTTTGAGCCCTATTTTTTAGTTTTTTGTTTTTCCTGTTTCAGTCATGATTTTGCGGGAGCTATTTCGGCGAGCTGGAGATGAATTTTGAAAAACCCAAAGAGTTTTTTTTCCAGAACATGCTCATATACAATAATCTCTTTCAGTTTATACACATGTGTCACCGTTGAGGAAAAAAAATGTAAGAGTCGATCCCTTTTTTCCAGTAGTTCGGCCCGTCTTTCATGGCAGACAGTTCAAGATTTTCAGGGATTGGTTTCCTTTTTTGGACGGGGTGGTTGAATTCGACCTCCTAAGCTTGAGGGGTTATCTTTCCTATATATTCATGTAATTTTAATGAAAAAGGGTTGATTTGGAGACCTTTGTATCCCAAGAGTTATTCTGTAACCTTTCAAAGATCGACCGGAAATAGAAAACTATTCACAAGATTCTTGTGTCAAAGTGTTGGTGGCATTATCTTTCTTTGTTAAGTGTTTCTTCATGTTATCATTCCATATGTTTCTTCAATTCTTTTTATTAAAAGAGAGTAAATAGAACATAATTTATTGTTATAATACTTTGTATTTGATCTTTTGATAATCTTTATGTTTTCCATCTGAAGCTAAGCCCATGAATTCTTAATTTCTCTTCTGATTAGTAAACCTCTTTCCTTTTCACTCTTATCCATTATAATTTTAGTTGATTCGATCCAACATTTTTACTACCTCTTCCTGTGGAGAAAACTTCTTTTATATCTGAGATTGATCTTTATGTTTAAACACGGACCCCATAGCCCAATGGAGACTTAAAGCATCCCTTCAGCCAATCATTCAAAATTAAAACAAATTCTATTTTTAATAGCTAGCCTAAGATCCATACTCAAACAAATCTAAATCTGATAGAGAGATCCCTCTCTGAGTCTTGGAGGGCTATATCTTTGAATCGAAGTGGTTTTGTGGTTACCCCTCCCTATTTCCTCCTCAGCCTGGGAAATTACAGGGTGCTAATAGACTATAAGATGAAAAGTGATGAAATTCTCATGTACATGGAAATAATTTATTTTTTGAATTCTCAATAATTGAAAAACCTTGTTTTAAAATAAATGCACAATGTGCCTTATGATGGACACCCAGGCTACCAAAAAACTATTGCAGCTGTAAAGAACCAATACTATTGATCAAGGATGAAGAAAGACATTGTTGATTTTATTGCCAAGTTTTTGGAATGTCAAAATGTCAAGGATGAGCACAGACACCTACTTGGTCTGCTACAACCATTACCCATTCCTGAGTGGAAGTGAGAAGTTGTAACAATGGATTTCATCACCAAACTGCCCAGAACAACCAAGAAACATGATTCCATCATGGTGGTGGTGGAGGAAGTTACTAAAGTTTCCCACTTTATTCCAGTTATTCTCACTCACACAGAAATAAACATTGTTGATATTTATATGAGGGAAATTGCTCGACTGTAAGGTATACCCAAGACCATTGTGACTAACAGAGACCCAAAATTTACCTCAAATTTTTGGAAAGGGTTATTCAAAGGATTTGGAACCAATTTTAACTTTAACATGACCTATCATCCATATTCGAATGGGAAAACAGAGAAAGTAAATCAAGCGATCGAAGATATGTTGAGGATGTGTGTGATGGATAAACCATCCAAATGGGAGGATTACTTGCATTTGGTGGAGTTTTCTTACAAAAATGGGTACCAAGAATCCCTGAAGATGAGCCCATTTGAGGCACTTTATGGAAGAAAATGAAACACACCAATAAGCTGGGATAAGACAACAGACCTCGTAGTGGTTGGGCCAGAACTACTTAGGGAAATGGAAGAAAAGATGATGAAAATAAAATAGAATTTAAAGGTTTCCCAGGACAGGAAGAAAATATATGCTAATAAAGGCACAACTTAGAGAGAATTTAAAGTGGGTTACCATATGTTCCTGAAAGTAAAAACCAAATGAAGTTCCCTGAAGTTGGGAAACTGTTCAAAGCTGGCAACATGTTACTGTGGGTCATTTGAAATTTTAGAAAGGATTGGATATGTAGTATACATGCTTGATTTACCTGCATCAATGTGTATTCATAATATATTACATGCATCATTGCTTAAAAAGTACATATCTGTTGCTAATCATGTCATTGATTGGAATGTGATTCAGGTGGAGAAAGAAGGTGACTTTCAAGTGCATCTGGTGTGCATATTAGATCAAAAGATCAAGCAGCTCCGGAATCAAGCCATAGGGATAGTAAAGGTCCAATGACCTGGTACGGTCATGAGGATGAAACTTGGGAGCATGAAGAGGCTATGCGGGAAGAGTATCCGCATCTTTTTGAAAACTATTAAATTTTTGATTGTATATGTGTATATACTACACTGAGAACAATGCATAAATAAGGGGGAGGGGAATGTAATACCCCTAGGCCAAACCCCAGTTGTACATATAAATGAAATTTTTTTATAAGTTGGTGAGATGAAGGTATAGTATCTTCGGTTTGGTTATGCGTGAATTTATTTAGTGAGCATGAATATCACACCAAAGGAGTGCACAAAATCCAAAATGAATATAGCGTGCATTTAATGTATATAACATGCACCTGTGTAAGTGTGCAAGGGTGGCGCACTAAAAGAAGAGTGTGTGCATCCCAGAAGCTTTGCACACATCGGTTTAGTGCATGATATTTGTGTTTTTGAGGTTGGTGAGCCTGGATGCAAGACGACTATTACTTTTGTACTGGAAATGTAAATGAACATATAGGCTGGTGAGCTGGGATATTTTGGGCCAGGGCTCCTATGTGGTTATTAGGTTGGAGAGCCTAGATGCTAAAGGATAGTGAGCCTATTTTTGTAATATGTAAACACTCATATTATTAATGAAAACATACAACAATTGCAGACCAACCATGTAAAGGAGTATGGGGGGTTAAACTCTACTAGAAAGGGAAAGGAGGGCTAAGAGTCTGGGAAAAGGCTAAGCTAAGGGGCTTAATCCCAATAGAATATTATTTTAGTATTCCTTAAATCTAAAGTAATGGATATGAATATATCCTAAATTCGAAAGTAGGGACAAGGGAGTCCCTTGGGTGCCAAGTGTCTTAAAAGACACATGCATATATATGTGTGTGTGTGTGTGTGTGTGTGTGTGTGTGTGTGTGTGTGTGTGTATTGCGGGGGGGGAAGAGAGTGAGAAAGGGGTATTATGATCATTTTTCCGAATTATTCCTTCACAGAGGAAGCTGTGAATCATACCTTATGGTACTAGACTGCAATGGGAACCTATACCTATATGGGTCGGTGCCATAGCTGAATTGAAGAAGCGGGTTGTCAGGCTCGTAGGACTGAAGAAACGGGTTGTCAAACCCATGATTATTTTTCTCTTGGTGAGGAACTATTCAAAATTTTTCCTTGGTGCACTGGGAAATAGCTACAGGGCTCTGATATTTCATGTTTGTCCTATTTTTGAAGCCCTAGAAGGGAAGTGGGGAAACCGAAGGAATTTTGAGAAAAGAAGGGGCACACTTCTTGGGGTGGGAAAGGCATGTGGAGAATGAGAGAATGTAGTATAGTTGCAGCAATTAGGGAACCTTGGATTGAACAATTAGGTTTCTTATCAGACCTTAGACTGGCTTAGTATTTCCCTTGGCCCTGGTAGAGTTTAGACCCATCTAGGGGGTGACCCACTGCTGAGATTATGAGCAGTGTGTTCTATGGATGGGAGGAATGTGGAAGGTATCAATGTAGTTGGTGTTGATTTCTTAAGATAAGTGTCTTTCATGTGCTTATTTCAATTACTTCGTGTGTGAAATTTATGAGTCTTATGTCATGGAATCTTTGTTGTTAAATTCTATATATGAATTGTTATTGTTGCATGTGTGTTGTTATTATTTACCATTGAACTATGTTAATATGCAAAAATTAGTATTTAATTTAGTGTTATCATATTTCATAATATCGCAAGGCATGTTCCAGCTTAGGGTTTAGAACGTTAACAGAGCATGTTGATGAGTCCATGTTAGTGGGTACATTACAAACTGGTAATAGAGCTGTAAAGAGCAAGAAATTTTTAAGTGGCATGTTCCCAGCCATGTCTAAGGCTGGGGACATCGCGAATTGGTATTCAGAGCGAATTTTTGTAGTGTTGTTATGTAATGTGTATGTCACATATATTCCCTAATTTAACTTTCATCTCTTACACCTATAAATTCCTTGGTGTGTTCCTTGACTCCATTGCACAAGAAAAAGAGAAGGCACTGATCTATTGAATGCAAGTGATGGTTAAAACCCTAGTTAGATTTAAACTTTATCTCTCTTAAAAATTTCTCTTAAATATGATTTATGACATCATATGCAAACTAAGTTTACCCTAACATTTTGCAAAATCATTTGTTTACTTGTTGTTTTCATAAATTGTTTGCTACAACCTTTAGGGTTGCAGATTTTACTGTAAATTCACTTAATATTGTGGTAAAACGTGCCCATAAAATTGTTTTAGAAATTGGATATTATTTCACATGTTGTAAGCTAAATTTAGAGAGTCAATTCCTAATCTTTTGTGTTTTGTTTCTTTTTATTGTTATAAATCTTTCATGTAATTTACAACAATAGGTTAATTGATGATTTTATGCATTGAAGTGTTTATTGTCTCATACAGATTTCCCAATTACCTTGTTCAAATCAATTTGACCCTTCACCTTTCCCTATGCCTAGATTGACCATCTAAGTGACCAATATAGGGGGCTATAGGCTTTGCTAATATTTCTATTTGATCCCTTGAAATCACTAGGGAATCTTCCCTTGTGTTGGAACTTTCTCCTTCACTAAAACTAGGGAAATATTTGCTTAGGTGACAATGATGGATATTTATGATTGTTACACAAGATTTGGGATCTTGTGGAGGGATTTACAAAAGTATAGATCCTGGGATAACAATCCCAACTTTCCTAGAACCTCTTTCTCCCCTAAATAGTGGTGAAAATATTGAATCCAATTTATAACATCATCAATAGAAAACACAACATTCATAGACCCAACACAACACTCCAACTAAGAAATATTCCACTTTCCATCTCTGATATTTTGTTCTCCACCACGCTTTCCTTCTATTAGTGTGCTAGCTTTGAGCTACCTCCATACAATTAAGGACTTGCAACATGGGAAAGACAAAAAAACACTCTCTTTAATTCTTATCCTTTTATATCTCCCTCTAATAAGCTCTATAATGTTTATAGTGTGTATTGAGTTAACATATTCACCTCTATCTCTACTTTTGTGACATTACCTAGATCTTTTCCCTTGAGTGGCAATGGACAACATTATTCAAGCAACATCTAATTAATAATCCACAATGGGAGGAAGCACCATGGTTAATCTTTATCTTTGGTGGCATCATATCTCCATAACATTTCAGGGATATCCACCCTCCTACATGCTCTTCATGTTCCAATAGTTTCGCATTTCTATCAACATGGATATTTATGCTATATACACACCATTGGTTCACTATTTATTTTCCAGGGAGAAGATATGGTATCTTTCACTAACAACTCATCGCATACCTCGTGGAACTGCTAAGAGAACCATACACAATGTTTCTTGTCTCTATTTACAATAGATTAGACTAGGTATCTACAACACTAATGTAACATATCCAACACCCATGTTGAGTCCTGTCACTACAGAAAATGACTTAGCCTACTAAAACGAATTAAAATCTCCCCAAAAATATAACAAAAACTCAAGGGCCAACAGGATCATAAAATTCACAGCAAAACAATGTGTTGATTTAACCATGCATCTAGAGCATTTATGAATCATGAATGCATCTATTAAACACCTAGAATTACACAACATTCAAATAAATCATTTAAACAGTGGAATAAACATAATAAAATCACTTACTTGTATATAAATATAATCCAACTAGTTGTAAACGAAGGATGAAACTCCTATCCATAGGCATTGTTGCTCCAAATTTCAATAGTAGGCCACCCACGAGCTGAGGCTATGAGTCCACAAGGAGATATGGCCCTCTGGCTACCCTCTCTCCACACTTAGCAACCCAAAATCTAGGTTCTACTCCTATAACAATTCCAATCCTCCAACTCTCTCTTTTCCCACAGCCCACACTACCCAAGAAATGTACCCCCTTCATTGTTCATTGTCCCTCTAGTTGTACCATTCATTTATCAGGGCCCTTAGTGCACTCGGTTGTCTAGGAATTCCTCTACCAAGATCCAATAAATTCCAGCTACTTCAAGAGTTCTCACAAAATCCTCCACACGGCTCTTGTGACATTTCCTCAAAAGGAAGCACACTACAGGATTACAACCCGATTTACAGCAACACAAGCCTCTTTTCCAACATAACCACAACACCACAATGGTTTTATTTAGGCATATCATGGATTATTATCTTCCCATCACTCATCCCCCTCTTTTCTACTCAAAACCTGCATGTAAAAACTCTTCTCCATCCCAAAAACGTGACTTTCCAAAAACTCCCCCTTGACCATACAAATTTATTCTCTTTGTTTTCTTTCTTTACTTGAATTATGCTCTTCCCCAATATGATTGTACTCCTTACCATTATCTCCAATAACTATGGGATGGGACTCCCACACCCACCCTCTTACAGGAGTTAAATGATTTTATTTCAGCACACTCCACATCAAATTATAAGGTTATTTACAATCATAATAATTCAGAAATGTGGGTTGGATTAATACCCATGAATAGTTCCCCCCTTGTACACCCCTCTCTTGTAGAATAATACCCCCCCATCTATTTCATTCCTCTGATATCACAGCCAATGATCACTACTTTTATTAATCATTTCAATGTTCATAATATATGATTCTTCCCCCAACCACATTAAATCAATATGGGCTCTTCACCCCAACACATAGGCTCACCAACCTAATTCACATTTATACAATTACATTATAATTCAAGTGGATTAGAACCAGGGATGTAACATCACCCTCCCCCCTTTTTTTCATTGTCCTCAATGCACAACACCACTAGGTGTACATTCATTTTATAATTTTGGCTCCCCGACCATTAATAAACATATAGGATCTTCAGCCTAGTATTACGCATGCATTCCATCCTAATTATAAATACATAGGAACTCCTGCCCCAAAACATAGATACATAGACACTCTTGCCCCAAAAGATGGATATATAACCCATTGGCATTCTCCTACAACTATCTCGATTTCCACCAACCTTCCCAACGCAAGGAATGTACCCTTCACTACTCTCGGTCCATCGGGTTGTACCATTCTTTTATCAAGGTTGATCCAAGGAAATTTTCCCCTTCATTATACTCAATCTATTGGGATGCACCATTCATTTATCAAGGTCTTTTGGCATAGGTAACTAGGAATCTCACTAATGGGAACTCAAGGGAACTTGCGACTGGGAAAAATACTAACAAATATAACCATCAACAACCTTGTTGTTGCACTACAATTCGCACAAGAGTTCACTCTTTAGGCCTGAAAACCTGGTTCTTCTGCAAGCTTGACAACTTGCTTCTTCTACAATCCTGACAACTTTCTTCTTCAACACTTCAACTCCCAGACAAGAGTGCACTCTTCAAGCCTAACAACCTGGTTCTTTTGCAATCCTAACAACTTGCTTCTTCTTGTTGTAATCACCCTCTAGGGTCAGGCATACCTTTCATTGTTATATGATTCCTCAGGTGATCCATCATTTTTCAAGGAGTTATTGAATAGATGAATTCCACTTTCTACTAGAATTCCACTAGCAATGCATCACATGTGACAATCATTTCATCTGCATCATATGCATGCAGTAAATATGAGACATTATCATAAAATTTTCAAATATGTTTTGTACAGGAAAACTAAATTTCTAAACATGACTTTTATGCTCATTATATTTGGCTATTGCAGTTGTAGAGATCAATATTCCTTATGTCTAACGTCCTTACCATATCTAATACCACTCTACCTACAATTTGTTTTTCTTAGTTCTCACTTAGCCACACAAATTGTTAGCATATTATAACAATTCCCAACTATTAATTTCAAAATTGTTTTAAACAAGAAATAACATTTCTCAGGCATGAGGTTTCTGCTCATAATTTTTGGCTCTTGTAGTAACAAGAATTGGTATCCTTTATGGTCTTACATCCCTTCCATATTCAATACCATTCTCCTAGCAATTTCCTCAACTTTCTTGCAGCTAAACAAATTGTTAGCAATTTTAAATTATAATTTTCAAAACTGTTTTATATAGGAGAAATAGAAATTTCTTAGGCATGAGATTTCCTCCTAATTATATTTGACTCACACAGTAGAAGGAATCACTCTCCTTTATGGGATTACATCCATGCCATATTCAGGACCTTTCTTCTTGTATTTTTTCAACTCTAATGTAGCCAAATAGATTGTTATCATTCATGCACAATTACAACAGTTCATGAAATGATCTCAGATTTGTATTTTACCAGTTCAATCATTTCATGCCATTATTCAAATTAAAAAAAATGGCATTCAACCAATAATCATATTATTTAGAATGAAACTATAATTCATTTTACATGTATTTTGATAACACTAAGATTTTCATAATCAAGCATTACCCATAATTAAAACCAATGTGCCAATACTCATGGCCACATCCACACACTGCATCCTTGCATTGACTCTGGAATACCATATGTTCATTTCATGCATTCCACCATATGATTTGGAAGGTATGGCCTATTCCTCAATACATCATCCAAACTCTTCCCCAAAACCCGTTTGATCCTTTGGATACCTTCATCTTCAATCCATACACAAAACTAGGTGCATCATCCCTTAGTGTTATTTAGTGTAGGAAAAAAGGTTGCAGTCCAAACCTCAATTACATAGGGAGAAACCATTATGCACTTGAATAGCACTATAGATTTTCCATATCCAACCACATCATGACCTCAAACATGACCATTTATAATGGCGTTCATTGCTACAACATGAGTAAAGTATCCTAACTTAACTTGGTTATGATCACATAACCAATCATAATGCAATATGCAATTAAATTTCTTATAAATGCATTCAAGAAACAATTATGTAAACTATTTCAATGAGGGATAAATTAAATATCATTTAAACGTCGTTTGATCACAGGCTATAGGAACAATGAGTGATTTGGTAAACCACTCAGCCAATAATTAATCAAGAAGAGGAACTTTTAGTAATCGTCATCTCCTCCTCCACTTATGAATATGATCTGAGATGTTAGTAGAAGAGGAATGTTTAAATGAACTTAAAATTTTCGTTCATGTCTCATATCGTATTGGTAATTGGTAATGTGTCAATAAGGCCATGGCTAAGGTGTTGAAATCATTGAAGAATCCTCTTGGCAATTTGATGTACCATTTGGCAGTCGAACCCATAAGAGTGCGTTGGAAAATATGTAATCGGATGGAGTCATCCATCAAGGAGTTGGATGAACACCAAAGATGAAATGTCATGACATGATTGTTTGGGTCTTCTCCCGATTGATCATCAAACTTGGGAATGTTTGATGGTAATTTGGTAGGTATAATTGGCCAGTAAGGAGAATGCAAGATAGGATCATTCAAAATTCTAGATAAATTCGATAAATCCAAAGTAGCTAGAAATGGAAATTGTATGTTTACCTCAGGAAATTGGTAATTTTGGGGAGGCAATCCCATAGGTATACCAGTAGGACCATAAGAAGTTTTTAAATAGTTAGAGGGTCCATTCAAATTCGGTTGAGGAGGATTTTGAGTCAAGTAGACAACATTTGTTGGTTAATTTGGCATGCCACCTTGGAAAGGAGAATTAGATTGAAAAGCTTGACGCCAGGTAAGATTTACAGTGCCTGGATAAGGCTTCCAGGGATGAGAGGGTACACAAGAATTTGATTCAGGATTTTTCCCCCCTGGAATTTTTTGATTGCCTTGGAAAGGAAAATTCCAAGGTTGGGTTTGTAATCTATGTGTATACTTCTCGTAAACTAGGTTGTGTCCACCAACTTGATGTTGACCTCCAACAGGAAGTTGAAAACCAGAAGTAACATAATGACTTGTGCCTACAAGAAAATTGGAGCTACTTGGGCCAGGATGATTAGATCCTCCAGGTGGTGGAGGAATGTTAGGCCCTTTGGATAGAACATGGGTAGGAGTGGGAACAAAACCACTAGTGGCATTATACCCAGGTGGAGCAAAAAGACTCGGTCCTCTGGATGGACTCTGGGTAGGATTAGGAGTAGAACTATTAAGAGCATTATACCCATGTGGAAGTGATGGATTTGATGTAAGCGGAAGTGGCATTCCAATAGGATCTTGATTTGTTACCATACTCTGGCAGAAAAAGGTGTAACTTGTGGGACTATGGTAGAGCTAGTGAGATGGAGAGGAAGAATTGTATGTATACCAACCAACAACTGGTCTGAAATCATAACAACATTACTTGTCATGAAAGTATAATGATTCATAGGTACTGTATAAGAAATAGAAGTAACGGGTATGTGTGATGATGTATATTGGTTTGGAATCATACCTATTTTATCAAAAATATCGTGTCTCAAGGTAGTCCTCCAAAAAGAACGGACTGGGAATAAACTAGGATTAAAAATTCTAGAAGTTTGAACCAAGGTTATAAATGATTCACTATGAAATGGTGGATCATCTACACCAGACTCTACGAAATATCCCGAAGGTATTCTAGTATAGTCTCCATCAATAACATCTCTCAAAGAGTTAATTGAGAGCAAAATCAGGTCTTGTATAACATTCAATAATGTATTTACAGGGAGTGATGATTCAACCAATGGAGGATAACTCTCGATCTCATAGGATACGTCATTATTGATTGCTCCTTCAGGAGAAGGACCCTATGGTGAATTAGGAAGCAAGGGTGTTTATTCTTCCAATTCTTTCAGAGGAAATCCCTGCGTCCTACATGAACGATGAGGGCCAATGTTGGCCACACCCAACAAAGAATAAAAAAGATCTATGGCCAACTAGAGAAAAAAAAAACACTTCACTAATAAAATCTAGATATCAAGCATACAAGCAAACCTTCTTATGTCAAAATCACTAGTTGGTGATGAAATCCAACATTGAGAAATCAAGACAAGAAGGGGTTGGGATAAAGCGGGTGGAAAAGTTACGTTGATAGCATGCTTAACATACTTACGCCCTGGTGCAAGATCCCACCCATAATCGTGGGTATACCCTCCAAGGAGCCTGAGTGATTTTAGCCAACGTCGATTCCAGGTACCATGAAGACTTTCCCCTCCACAATTCCCTCATGTAAAGACCCTAAACAGATAGGCTATTAAGGTTACCAATTACGACAATGATTCCTGGAGAAGCAGTCAACAGTCTGATATACATGCAAGGGCAGGGTATCTAAGCCTGAAATCTCCTCGAGAATGTCTGCACAGGATTTTCTTCTCAAGTGACCCGCAATAATACATGCATTCACTACACTAGGACCAACAAAGCAGTGTGAGTAACTCTTTTGGCCTTAATTCCACCTCGTGATTGACCCTTGTATTAGAAGGGCTTCCCAGGACAAAATGTAGCAAGTGGATTTAACTCTCCCTATCACAAGATACTATTGTGTGTTTTGATGCTTTGGAGAGTATTCCTCACAACCTATTCCAAAGCGTTATCCCTAGCTAATGTTGGTGTATAAGAGTTCTAGAAAATAAAAGTTACTAGATAAATTTTAAAATTACGCTTAATTTTAATGGTTGTTGTTTAACTCAAAAAGCAAGCGGATATGAAACTAATGAAGTGCTTGATATTGACTCAACAATATGAAAAGAGAGATGATATGCAATATTTTTGTTCAATGAACTCTGATTACATAAGAGAGAAGGTTTTATTTTCCCAAAATACAACAAGTTGCAAAACACAATTCCTTCATTCTTTTAACAATCTTGATGCCAAACAATCAGAGCTATCAAATTTTCCAATTTTCTCTTTTTAAACAAAAGATTGAATGCAAACGTTTATTGTAAACACTACAAATAGAAAGATAATTTTCAATTCTTTTTCTTTTCAAATAAAAAACATAGATCTGAATCAAAAAGAAAAAGTTGTTCAAGAAAATGAATGCACTCACAACGCAATTCCCCAAAATTAACTCATAATGGAACCAAAAATGTAAAAACAAGAAAACTCATTTGTCTAATGAAATAAAAAATCATCTTCTAATCAACAACAATCCAAAACTCACAAAATATCATTAAAAACTTATCTGACAAGCACTCAAGGATGAAACCTATAGATTATACCCTTGCAGCAACAAGTGAAAGATAGAACTTTGAAGATTATGAAAAGACTCGCAACACTTGAGAAATGATCGAATTCAATTAAAAATTTCAAACCAAGTTGTGAGCAATCATTCAACATGACCAAAAATTCATTCCAATAAATGATCCAAAATCTGGGCAAAGAGAAAAATTGACTGTCACTCAAAAAAATTATTCAGGAATCATCGCCGGAAGAAAAAGGACACAATGCGACGATCAAGGATCGTTGCAGGCAGTTAGAAATACACAGTGCGACGTCGTCTCACTAGTTTTCATAGCAGGGTGAGATGATGATTGAAAATGAAGGAAAAATGAAAAAAGGACGAGATTTTTCAATGAACTTTCAAGACCTAAGAGTCAACATGGATCACCCAATGACTCAGAGAATGAAAAATCAACCAAAAGCAAGCAAGCCAAAAAATAAAAATAAAAGAATCAAAGACCAAAAGAGGACGTTCCCCAGTATGGTCTCCAATTTTGTTACTGGACAAATCAATAAGTGTTGACACAAACTAAACTCCCTAACTTCAATAAGAAATTAGAGAAAAGCATAGCAGAATACAAGCTTCTCCTTATATTTCATTGTAATGTAAACTAGTTCAATGAGGGATAAATAACATAATGTTTAAACGTCGTTTGATCCTCGCTAGTGTCATCCTTGCTCCATATTTGGATTTGTGGGATGTTGAACTTGTTAATAAGCACAAACCAACAAATAGAGAGAGCAATGATATATATATTCCAGTGAAACCTATGCATAAGATCAAGGAGTTATGCAATAAAAATGGAGACACTTTTATAGGGAAGAACTGTATTACTGCATTATATTGATGAAAGTGGAGAATACAACCTATGCCTTGATGTTGCAAGGTCCCTTCCAATGGACCTTTGCTTCAACACACACAACTTTGCTCCAATTCTATTGATGAAGAGTATTCACAACCTGACTTGGAAATCTAAAGCAAAGCTATCACAAGTACAATCTTCAGCAGAATTATTCAAGCATAATCCAGCCTAACTTTTCCCATGAAATATCCCTCTTTATATAGAGTGAAGATGGATGGATGAAGAGATTAGTATGATCCCACTAAATCAGAGAAGCGAGTGAGATCCAAACTGATCGGAGGACACCTCATCCTTTCAAATATTCCATTCTAGAACCTTCAATAATTTCACCATTTTCCTTTCTTGAGCATCATCACACTTGGGTCCATCAACCATGAAAAAACAATAATGACTCATATTTACATGAAAAAAACTTGGGTCCATTACCGAAACCTTTGTGTTATGGGGATTTCTTTAAGGGTGACATCAATGACAACCAACCTTAATCAACAATCTCCCCCTTTGGCATTGATGGAAACACTCTCATGCAATACTGGAATTATATCACTCATGCTCCCCCTGGAACCATGCCTCTGTCCTCTGCATATGATAAATCTTCTCCCCCTGGAACCATGCCTCTGTCCTCTACATCTAATAAATCTATCCCCCTTTGTCATCAATGGAAAAGGTATCTTTCCTTCTGGGGCTGCTCCCCTTGACTGAACTGTCCTCTTATGGTGCTTCCTTATGTACATCTAAGACATGTAAGATAAGAATTCAAAAATCATTCAAAAAGCATTCATTTTGGAGTATAAATAACTCCAAGTCTTTGGTGAAGATATTCAAAGGCTTCCCGTGGAAGTGGTTTTGTAAATATGTCTGCCACTTGTTCTTTTGTGCCCACATACTAAAATCTGATGTTCTTTTATGCAACCTGTTCCCGTAGAAAGTGATACTTGATTGGAATGTACTTCGTCTTGGAGTGCATCACCGGGTTTTTTGAGATACTGATGGCACTTGTATTATCACAATATATTAGAATGGGATCATCCTACTCAACCTGTATATCTGTCACAATTTGTTTCATCCAAATAACCTATGTACAACATGTTGTTGCTGCAATATACTCTATCGTGGCTGTAGATAGAGATATTGATGATTGTTTCTTGCTTAGCCATGAAACAAAATACTCACCGAAGTAGAACGTTGCTCCACTGGTGCTTCGTTGGTCATCAATACAACCTGCCCAATCTGCAGTTCTGTAGGAAATAAATGATAGATATTTTCCTTTTGGATACCATAATCCAAACTCTTTTGTTCCTTTGAGATATCTGAAGATCCTCTTTACTGCTAATACATTTGATTCCTTTGGTGCTGCTTGAAATCGGGCCACCTGTCCAACTGCCTGCATTACATCTGGTCTGGATGCTGTCACATATAGCAGGTTGCCAATCATTGACCTGTATTGCCTCTGATCTGTAGACTTCGAATCATCATATTTTCTCAACTTACAATTGGTTTGCATGGGAGTTATAACTAGTTTGCAATCTTCCATTCCAAACCTCTTTAGAATTTCTCTGATATACTTGGTTTGAGAAATAAAAATTCCTTGGTTTCTTTGACGTATCTGAAGTCCCAGAAAGAAGGATAGTTCTCCAAGTA
>SNQJ01S0222231.1:0-14969 GCA_010110895.2 Picea sitchensis
TTTATTATGCATTAGTATGCATTTGTAGTTAGGAAATCCGACGGTCACGATATGTTCCCGACATAGAGTGATCCGACGGTTCATATTGTCCTCGATATTAATGACCATTGATACATGGATTAAAACCCCATTGGTACCTGATCTCTATTTAAAGAGCATGGAGGGGTCATTTTCCGATGATCGATTGTGAGAAACTCTCTTGTAAAATCTCTCTATAATCTTTTTCTTTTGCATTAATAAACTGCTCCAAGTGGGCGCGTTGGCCGGGGCCGTGGATGTTTCCTCGTAGGATTTTTACCACATGAAAACATCGGTGTTTTTGGTCCTGAGATTAAACGTAAGGCTCAAAGGATAATTTTAGGCATCAAGAAAGTTTAAGAGAGTGTGTTTTTAAAGTGCTTTTTCTACCTTAGTTATATGAGAAAAATTCCTTAAATGAAATTAATAGTTTGACAACATAGAGGTTGTATTTTGTGTCTGAGTCACAATTGTAATATTGAATGGTGCGAGAGAAAGATACAAAACTGTAAAACAAAGTAGGGCATCAATTACTAGAGAGTCCCGCCTTATTTGTAGTAGAAGAAAAGAGATAGTGTAACCTTGAATAAAGTATACAATGCAGAAATTTACATATCAAGCAGGTCTTGATTTACTCATAGTAAATGCAGAGGAAAGGCTACTTACTTAATAAATTAATGATGTAATTAGATTATAGTAGTTTTTGTACTAAATTGAAATCAAACATTTATCAAGGAATATATAAAGAAATGCTGAGAAATGGAAAACAAAGAAACATATAACCCAGATTGAACAAAACTTGGAATCTCTGTCTGCACTTGTATTAATACTCTATAAGGAGAGTTTTCTCTATTAAAATTGGCAAGAAGCAACCCTCAATAGATCTTCAATCTATGTATTTATACAAAAATCGTCACAACCCCAAAACGGTTGGACTTCTCACAATTTAAAAATAGTTAATATTACAACATGTAAAACTGAAAAGTTCCATTAGCATTCTCCTCTGTATCTTTGTTTGCTGGCAGAGACATGTCTTCTCCTCATCCTTTAGCCTGGAGACATATAGCATCTTATATTGACCTGTATTAGTAGTATGTACATGTTTTCTTACTTGTTTCCCAATGTGCCCACCTTCCCATATTCGACACATTGGATGCATCTACTCACTAACTGTACCACCAACCCATAAGGTTCAATTGCTTCATTTGATTAAAAAATGTATAGCTTCTTTTCTACCCAAGGCAACTTTTCCTGTATCTTTTTTTTCTCCTAAGGATGTGACCTGTAACTGCAAGCTTGGGTTCACTATACATTTGTTTATTTGGATAAGATCAATTTGGTTCATTTGCTGGATGGTCGTCATGGCTTATTCTTTGCTTGTCCTAGAATTATGTTGGTTCTTTTCTATGTCAATCTATCCCAGGGATTCAGAAATAGTATTTCCTTCAACCACAAGTAGCCATTTTTCTAGTGAATATATTTCTTCTAGAAAAGCTTCGTTTACCTCTTTGGACAATCTTTTGCTTTCGGAAAGGTTTGTTTCCTAGGCCTTCAAAATTATGTCGCCTCTAGTTTGCTCAGAAAGGGACAATCGAGGGACCTATAATACATAATCTTTTGGTACTAATAAGATAACCTCATGAAAATTGGCCCGATATGAACACACTTCTCTTTATTTAATATAGATGTTCTTCAGGGAACTATCTACCACTCGGTAACAATTTTGGATGGATTCTACATTGGTAAAGAGGTCTTGCTGGGATGATTCTATCTTTTCATGTACTTCCAGTGCTTGAGCTTGAAAATATGCCATCTCTACTGCTGTACCTTCAGTCAAATCTATCTTGGCTTGTAATTGCTTGATTAATTCTTCCTGTTGAGTGACCAATCTTGTATTGGCCTGTGAATTTTGATAGAGCTCATCAATGTTAGCTTTCAGCTGTTGGATCTGATGTCTGTCATAGGCTCTAACTTGTTCAAACTTCTTGTTCATCTTATTTCTCACTTATTGTTCCATAGTCATTATTTGGTCTTGCAACTTCCCTACTAACAGGTTTCTTTGTTTCAACTACTCAACTAAATTTTCTACTGACCACTGATTGGTCGTGGAAAAGGAACCTAATGAACCTGCCATTTCCTTAGCTAATTCAGAATCATCTAGGCCATGTTCATCATACAACATTCTTTTCCTTTTGACTATTGCACCATATTTCTGATGCGTTTCTCATTTAAATATGTCCCTCCTCTTCTTGCTGAAAAAGAAGTCCGAAGGAGGCATTTCTTCAGCTGAAATCGGGGTAATATCATCTATAAGGATGACTTCAGAACTGGGATTTCTGCAACTTGACTGCAAAGGTGTTAATGAAATAATGGGATTACCTATATCTGTGGACGTTTTTTTATCTGCTGTATTAGTAACTAGTTTATCTAGTGTAAACAATGATGTATCCTGTCCTCGTTTCAAAAAGTCTTCGATCTGAGCCTTTGCTTGAGGGCCTAGTGGAGTTGACAGTGAAGCTTCCACTTTCTACATTAAGATTTTGACATTCTTTGGGTTTTCCTTAGTACCCTATTTGTCGGAACTTCTTGCCTCAAAACCATGAGGTGTAGCTTCCCGTGTAGACAAAGGTGTTATTGGTTCTCCTTGTAATACCTTTGGCAAGATATTCCATCTATTATTTTGGAAATTGAAGAAGTTGGCCTGTTGATTTGGTGACAAAGTTTGGATTCTGCCCAATACTTCCTCGTATGATCGGGCTCCCCTGAATATTTCATCATGTGGGGAATTCTCGTGCATATAATTCTTCAAGTTGTACTATGCTAAGTCATTTTCCAAGATTCTGAGTAGATCATTCCTTTTAAACTCAATGTCAACTAAATTGACATCTTCCAGAGCTGCGGTCTCTACCTTAGAATGGATGAAGTCTAACAATGAAAACATGACAACTTGAAGAGGGAAGGTTGGCCAAACCTTTTTCTAAGCCTCTTTCAATTCTTTGCTGATCCCCCCTGTCACGGTCTGATAAGCCACTTCTCAGCATACCAGTCGATCTGGTAAAAACTTTGGAAGAGCATGGGGGGAACCGAACACCCGAAAACCCTGATGTAGGAAAAGTTTTCTTCGATGTACCAGTTAGCTATCTTGCCCATGTTTGTCATGATTTTGTCTAAAATTCTAGGAGGTGGGAAACCATATAGGGAGACATGAATAGGCACCACTATGCAATGACATATTTCATAGAATAAATCTCTTGCTTTGTCCTCCAACAACTTGGAGTGATAGAAATGGATAGGCTCGGCGCTGGTCGGGGTCCAAATCCAACTCATTAGAGGGAAAGGAGTCACAAAGCAAAGATAATCCATGATGTATGTATACATATAGAAAGGGGTAGGTTTCCCTTTGGAATTTTCCAATTGGTACTCTATGATTTCCTTAGCCAGATTGTTTGATAACATCTTGGCCCAGTTGAAAGAGTAGCCCTCGACCACTTCGTGCATAATTAGTACCCATGCCAATGGGAAATGAGAGGAATATTTTTTCCCAAATATCCTACATAGCATCATAGCCACATAAATCATATGGGAATCTAACGATGTTGTGGCATAAATGCCATGAGTGTCAGCTCTTAATTTCTCCGAGTGCCCCCACCAGTCCTTGATTAAATAGGGGTATCTTTTATCATATTGCTTACATTACTGTTTCTCAAACTCCATTATGAATGCAACGCTGTAGTTGTATTTAAAAATGGGGGATAGTTTATACATTACTTGTATCTAGTCCGGTCGAAAGGACCCAACAAAAACCTTCTATGAGTTGTAAATGCTCCTGGTTGAAATGTCGATGTTTTCCAGGGCCCAGCCTATCATGTCGTTATATGAAATGAGCCTCGGCTGCACAACTATCTTGTGTAGCCATGACTGAGCTATGTCCCTGAGTTTGGTTTTATGAGTTTCAGTTACTTCATCACCTGAATCCTCTGGACAATTTATGAGCTTATGCTCTAGAATATTGAACACCTATGTCCAAGATTTCACAGTGTTGATGGCCCTCGCCGAGGTATCTAACAAAACATCTGTATTCATATTTTCACTCTCACCAGCTACTTTAGCCATATTTCATGGTACCATGATATTGATAAAATAGGAACGAGGCTACCTGTTACAGGGAAATACGCGAGCTTCTCAGTTGGCTATGACTTTCTATTTTGCGAGAATGAAAATGGAATTCAAAATTAAGCATTCTTATTCACCTCAGGTGTATTGATTTGAGAATACCTTTACTGATGATAAATTTATTTACCTTAATGAGAAAATCTAGTCAACGATCTATAATCTATATTAAAATCATTACCGCTGATTTGTGATTAATGCCATTAATATCGACGGTTCACGATCGAGACTTCTGGATGAAACAAGTTTGAAATTTCCCGAATCGCAATTTCACGAAAGATTAATTACAAGATAATATAGTTTAAAACATTAATTAATCATGTTTAAATTTAAGTGTTTTCAGGTATTTAGATGCCATAATTTTTAACAGTAGCTTGGGATAGAATTCCCAAAGCCCGAAACTGTGAAAGATTAATTACAAGATAATCGTTTTTAGCTTTAATTAACCCCGTTTAAGTTTGAAATGATTCGGAAGTTCGAACTTCGTAGATTTCAAGATATGATGGATGAAAAACGTTAGAAATTCTGAAGTGTGAAGTTATTAACTGTCTTTTAACCGAGATTAACTTAATTGATTAAGATTTAATATTTTGACAATTTCTGCTTCACGGATTTGCAATTTAGCTCGTCATTATAATTCCGAAGGGCCATTACCTATAGGGACGTATTAAGGGTGATTCCAATTTAGATGTTGTGTTGAGACTAGGGGGTGCCACATGTCAACCCAGGGAAGATTCGAAAGATGAACATGTACTATGCCTCATGTCCTTTAAAAGTTTATGAAAGAGTGACAACAAATTCTTTTAGGTTTCGAGGTTTTTAATGTTAATACTTTTCGAAATTCCCAAAGTGTGAAACTCCGAAGCAACCTTTAGTGATTTGGTTACTTAAAAATCAGACAGCTCCAGAACTCTGAAGAGCTTATGATCGTCTGATCAAATGAAGGGACTTCATCAACAGTGAAAATTACACATGCCTTGTTACTATTTAACCATAGATGATTTTGGTTTAAAGTTCAAAGTTATAGGATTATAAATGTTCCAACATAGGCTCCATCTGGGGATCATGTCTCCCTACAAGGTGTGGAAGAACAGTAGACCAAGTGCCTTTATTGGGTGAATGGATTCATCACTGTATTTCTAGTAAACACCTTCGGGGAAAAGTCATTCAGAGAAAAATCGGACTTCACCCAAGTCTCAAAAAACCTTCGAAACATAATCAATTATTGACCTCAAGATAGGCTATTAAAAAGCTTCCTTTTTCTGAAACTGAGTTTAGATTTGCTTAATATAATCAAAACAACTTTAATCGAAATATCAGACTTTGGTCGATTTTGTTCGCATCAAGGTTGAGTAACTTTTATAATTTATCTTGGGAATCCCTTATCGGTTCAGAGTGTAAATATTATCGAAAGGAGAACTAGATATCGGAGTATGTTTGTATATGTATGACAATCTTACAGATATCATAGATATTTCTTCATTGCCAACAAGCTTGTTCATTACCCCGGTGAAGTTATCTACGTCTCCCATTGAATTTCCTATCACCACTTCAATTTGCATTTCGCATTTCTTTGAGATGAGGGAAATCATTACATGAATTTCCTTTCATCATCTCTTTTGGATAGAATGGGGGCAATCTATTTACAAATTTCCTTTCACCATTTGTCTTAGAGTAGATGGGGGAAATAATTATATGAATTTCCTTTCACCAACTGTCTTATATTTTTTATAATCCTGAAGTGGGGGCAATCAATTTGTATGTATTATAAAAGGATGATATCTTCTTAAGATTTGACAATGAAGGTCTATCAACGATTTTCTATTGTACTATGAACTAACTCTCTCTCGATCTTCAATACATCTTCTCCTATAGGGATGATCTTATGGGAACTTTTGAATTTCCAGGGATTGGCCTTGAGCGAACCAATCAATTAAAATCTGTTAGAAGGACCAAAGTTATCAAGATTATCCTAGACATACTTTCTTCCAATTAGAATCAGAGGAATAAAGATTTTCGCCTAGTCTTTTTTTGAGGATACGTTTTTAAGTTCTCTAAGTGAAGGCGTAATTATTTCTTTCTATGAATATTTAATGACAGGTAGTAGAATCAGAATAGGGTAAAATCTTGAAGACAGGAAAAAAGAAACAAAACTAGTATTTGGGGGTTCAGACGTAACAGAGCTTTGCTTTCGCATGAGTGCACTTATTGATTATCAAGCTTATCTTTAATTCTTATTTTCTTTTCTTTTTATTTTATTTTTGTCTTATTTTCATTTGATTCGGAAATATAGAAATTTATATTTTTTTTTTATCTTTAATCAGGTGATTATATTTATGAGCGCAGAACCTTGTTTATGTCTGATATGATTTATTTCAAAATTTTCAGCTTAAAAAATAAGTATAGAAGTTCATACCTCGAATTTTACTTACGTTTTCAATCAAACCAACTATTAATTTATCACCTGTTCTGAGAGAAATAACTGTTTTGAAAATTAAGCATTAGATTCCGACACCTCTTTATTTGTCATTTGACAATAAGTATTTTGCAAGAGTATAAAAGGAAATAATCAGAGAGTTTCGCAAAATAGAAATGATATGCAATACCGATATTTTATTTTTGTTTTTCGACATATTTAAATAAAACTAGGTTTATTAAAAGTGAAATTTAGACAACCTACGAAGGAAAGTAAAATTGTGAAATTAAACAAAAACCAAACCGGTATATACAATGGTAATATGAAACATGTTTATTGCATAAAATGTTTTAGATAGTGCCCATTGATAGGGGCATCAAAAATTTTCCCGTCGAGATTCTCCAGTAGGAATGGATTCTTCCCCTCTGTAGATGTAATCCTGAATGGCCCGAACTAGAGATGATCAAACTTGCCGTGTTTTCCTGCATCTTCTTTTCTGGCATCCCATTTTAAAACTAGATCACTAGGAAGAAACTCCCTGTCTTTCTCTTTTTGTTGAAAAGGGATTTCATATTATCTTGATATTTTTTAAGTCTATCATCAAATTTGACCCTGTTTTGCTGGACTTCAATTATTTGGTTAATCCTCCTTGTTACTTCATTCGGTTCTTCTTTTTCCTCTTTCCACAACTTCATTACTGGAAGGGATATATTTATAGGGAGGACAATGTCGGTACCATAAACCATTTGGAAAGGAGACATACCTATGGATTTCTTAGTGTCAATTCGATTTTCCCATAAGGCATACTTTAGGTGAACGTGCCAAGCCTTCTTATTTTTGGTTAATACTTTCTTGATTATATTCATCAAACTTTTGTTGGACGATTCAGCCAACCCGTTTCCTTGAGGATAGTAGGCTATAGAATTCCCTAATACAATGTTGTATTTTTGACAAAATCTTATCATTGCCATAGATTTGAATTCTTGGGCGTTGTCTGTAACTATTTTCCGGGGGAAACCAAATCTGGATAGGATGTTCTCCCCCAAAACGTTTATGACTACCGAATCTGTGGCATTCTGAGTCGGAATGGCTTCCACCCATTTCGTGAAATAATCATGGATGATTTTAGGGGCTAAATTTCGCTCCTGGGCTAATTTTCCATGGTTTTTCCAAAAACAAGATTAGCTATTTTAAAAGTGATTCGCCCAAATTCTATAGAATAAAATTATTTTACCTTAAAAATCGCCAAAATTTTATAAAAACTATATAAAATCCTTATAAATTTGAATATTTTTGCAAAAATATTGCCAAACATTTATAGTTGGCATATGAAGGATTAGTAAGATTCGCCAAGGTTTCTACATTTTAAAATAAATTTCCATCCTTAAAATCATCCCTAGAAATAATCGGTAGCAGTTAAAATCCATTTATTTTGGGCGCTTGACTATGGGTGAATTTCTCCGATGAAATCTAGATCCCATTGTTGAAAGGGAGCTTTTGTCTTGACTGGGACTAAAGGTAGTGCAGGGAGCTTTTGCTTGCCAGAGAAAAGTTGGCAAGGGTTGCAGGCTCTGACCTTAGCATTCACTTCAGTAAATAACTTTGGCCAATAATATCCATCTCTTAGGATCTTGTAGGCCGTGGCCCTCCAGGCGTGATGTCCTCTGCACACTCCTTTGTGGAATTCATTTATGATACTCTCTGTTTTAGGTTCTGTTAAACATCGTAGAAAGAAACCTAGAAGATATTTCCAGTACAGTGGACTTTCAATGATACCGTATTTAACTGCATGTAGCTTCAATGTTCTTTCTTTGGATGGAGTTAAGTCACTTGAGCACCGAAGGTTGAGGAGCTACAAAACGATATCTCGATACCAATCTGAGGAAGAAAATTTCTCTTCGATATGAACTGTAGGGGCTTGATCATCAAGTTCCTCTATGTTTGGGGTATATCCATGTGATTCCAGGTGGTTTATCCCGAGTGCTCTGAAATTTGATTTTGCTAATAATTTCGCCAGACCCTGACCTTTGACCATCTTGGTCGGTTTTACTTCTAGATCGAACTCCTGAATTTTTTCTAACCACTGACCTCTCCTACCATCACTGTCCGGTTGTACCAAGATATCTTTGACAGAGCTTGTTGGCATGTAAGGGATTATCTTAGAATGCAATACATATGTTCTGAAAGATTTGAGAGATTTCACCATCGCGTAAGCTTGTTTTTCCAGTATATCATATCTTAATTTAGCATCTCTGATATTTTTACTGAAAAAGGCTATCGACTGTTTGAAACCTTCATTCTTTTGGAGGAGTACAACTGCGATAATATGTTTTGATGTGAAAGAAAAGATCAAGAATTCTTTAGTATAGTCAGGACTAGCTAATATGGGAGCTTCGCTTATAGTTTTCTTAACTCCCTCGAATGATGCTTTGTCTTAGACATTCCATTTGATTTCACTGTCTTTATTCAACATATCTGTGATTAATTTGACAATTTCAGCAAAGTTAGGGATAAACCTTCTCAAAAAATTTATTATTCCTAAAAAAGATTGGATTTATTTTTTGTTTCTAGGAATGTTTATTGTGTCAATAGCCTTGATTCACTTGGGATCAACCTTGATTCCATCTTTTGAAACAATATGACCCATAATATTGCCTTCTTGCATAGAAAAATGAGATTTTTTAGGGTTAAGAGACAAACCAAATTTTCTACATTTCTCGAAGGTTTGCTTGAGATGAACTAGATGTTCTGCATTAGAATTCGAGAAGACTGTTAGATCATATAAGTAAATAACAACAAATTTATCTCTCTCACCAATGAAATCTATATCCATTTCTCTTTGGAAAGTGGTCCATGCGTTCATCAAACCAAATGACATTTTATCATACATGAAAGTTCCCCACGGAGTAGTAAATGCAATTTTTTCTTTATCATCTTCGTGGACAACAATTTGGTTATAACCTAAGAATCCATCAAGCATCGACATTCTGTTAGCTCCAACTACTTTTTCCAGGACATGATCCATTTTTGGCAGTGGGTAGTTATCCTTCAGGGATGACTGATTTAAATTTCTGAAATCCATGCAAAGCCTAATTTCTCCACTTTTCTTCCTGACCGGTACCAAATTTTCTACCCATTCAGAATATGTAAGTGGAACAATAATCTTTGCTTCAAGAAGCTTCTTGACCTCTCTTTCTATTACAGGTAAGAGGATAGGGCTGATATGTCTCAGCTTTTGTCTAAAAGGTTTGATACCATGATTCAAAGGAATCTTATGTTCAATCACAGAGGTATCATAAGTTTTTAAATCACATAGGATGAGGCAAAGACATCTTTGTATTGTTTAAGCAATTCGACATATTTACTCTTCACTTGAGCTGGGAGGTATTTAGATAAATTGACTATCTTAGGTTCTTATTTAGTTCCTATGTCACAGTCTTCAACCTCCTTAGGCTGAGGTTGTAGGGTAGATTTCAAGGGTATGTCATCTTTTTCAAACAATATCTCTAAGGGTATCAGACCTCTAGGGATCTAATTGTTCTTAAGTACAAGCATTCAATGATTTTCTATATTATCTTGGAACTTTTTAGGATTTTCTCCTTCCTGCATGATCCATATAGGATTGTTTTGGTTTTCTTGATCTATATGGGTCTCAGAAAATTCATCAACCATTTCTAGAAACTGTTTGATTTGCTCGTCATCTTCAAAGACTTGCCAATGTTGCACATTATTTGGGATTGAAGGTCTGTGTCTCATTTCTATATGATACTTCAGCTTTAGGATAGTAGGTAGCATAAACGTCACAACTTCTTTGGCCAAGGAGTCTTCTTGTTGATTTTCCATTCTGGGAATGAGATGAATGTTAAATGACGAGAATAAATTCTCAATTAGATCCCAAAGATAATTTCTGTATGACCTTAGACTTGGATGTTCATCTTGATATTGCTGTTTTATTTATTTTACAATAAGTTATGCATCACCATAAACTATTAGATTCTCAATTTTTAGTTTCCTGGCGACCTCTAATCCTAAGACCAGAGCCTCGTACTCACAGACATTATTTGTATAATCAATTTCCCACTATAATCTATATGAAAAGGGGATGACGTACTCATCTTCGGGTGCAAAAAATAACACTCCAGCTCCTTCCCCTTCACAGGATGAAGTGCCATCAAAAAACATTTTCCATACTCCCTCCCTACTATTTACACTTTTCTGTGGTTTTTCCATTTTTTTGTTTTCTTCTTCTATACAATCTTCAAAATCATCGTCTAATGATAAAATAAAATTTCCTAGATCCTGATCTGCAACATAGACTGGATAATTATTTGGGTTTTGGGGGTCAGTTACAGTATATGCTAGTCTAGTCTCTCTGTACAGTCGAGTAAATTTTCCATAAAAAATCAAGATCATAGCGTATGTCATGTCCAGTTGAAGCGATCCTCCTAGTTTTGCGCCCCAAGACCCGGATAGAAGCATACCATACTTAGCAGGGACGTAAAAAAAAACTACATCCATGAGAATACTCTTTACAGGAATCTATGCAAGATTCACTACCAAATCCTTGATCATGCCGAGACATTTAACTTTTCTTGAATCAAAAGAATATAAGTCCTGATAAGGTCTGGTGATTTCAAGGCCCAACTTTTCCATGATAAATTTAGGAATTAAGTTGTGAGAGGCCCCATAATCTAAAATGCAATTATGAAGTAAGTGATCATGCATAGTTAAGGTAATATAAAAAGGAGCTACATAATCCTTAGCATTTTCAATGTGTGGACCAAACATAATTGTAGGCTTTTCATGTTGTAAATTTATCACGTCTGCATGACATTCCGCATCAAAAAAATTAATCATTTTAGCAATTTGTTTTTTATAAATGGGATTCCTCGCAAGCTCAACTAGGGGCATGGGGATTTTAATTTTATTTATTTCATTTTCTAAACTAAAACCTCCAGTTGTTTTTTTGCTTTCCCTGGTTACATTTTGTGATTCTATATTCTCTGTTTTCTTTGTTTGTGTAGATAGGGTTTCAATTGTTTTGGTTTGGGCAGATTGTTTTTCAACTAGTGGTTTAGTAAAAACTACCTCATTCGGTTTATTTCTTGATAAAATATTTTTTTGTGGAACACTTGTAGTATTCGTTTCTCTAGGCCTCAAATTATACTTCTGTTGAAGCTCGGCCATTATGGAGTCGACGATTCCTTGATATGCAGACTCTCCTAGATTATTTATGCTTTCCTCATTACTAAATAGGGGCTCTTGGTATAAAGATATTTCATAGTCCTATCTAGTTAGATTAGGTTCCTGGTCTTCATCACTAAGGTTGTTTATATCCTCTTACAACCCCTCATAATTATGCATATCATCTCCTATAAAATTTTCTGATTTAACCAGAGCTTGTATTTTTTTATCTTCATTTTTTATTTGTCTCTGCTGGGTCTGGGGGTTAGGATTTATCCTGAAATATTTTATAGAAAATGGATAAGGTTTAGCTTGGTCTAGTTCCATTCTATATATTTTTTTGACAAGTCTTTGATTATCTTAGCCATGTCATCGATTTTTTATTCCGCAAAATTCCCAAATCTGGAGGGTCCTGCGTGTTCCCTGAAGCATTTAGGTTCTTTGGTTCCTATCTCAACCTTGGATTTTAGTTTACAATATTCCATCATGTTTGATTCTATTTATATGGCTTCATATTGAATCCATATGAGGGTAGCCGATCTTCTTTCCCTTAGAAGTAGGGCGAAGTCAGGCTCAAAAGCCCCCATGAAAGTCACCTTCACTGTAGGTTGAGAGGGTTTAACTTCTGCTAGAATCTTATGATAAAGTTTGTTGAATCTCTGAGTAAATTCAAGAACCGACTCATAATTATATTTTCTCAATGCCTCGAATTCAGTCAAATAGTAATGAGGGATACCTCACTTTTTAATCCAAGTATAATACAATCTTTACCCCGTATTATGCTTCTTGATTCTTGTAGTTGCCTTGTAATTGCATTTTCCACATTTCAATTTTTTTCGAGCATTCTATATTAACGATGTGCTTCATTTCACACTTTTCCTTCCAAGTGTATATAGACGAATAATCCTCCATTGAAAGAAGTCTGTAATGCATCATTCTATCCAATTTCCCGAAAATAAATCTGTTATAAATTTTTTATGTTGGACTATTCACATCTGAACTTGGAGAGGTATAATTAGCTCCCATAACAGGGAAATTATACTCAAGTAATGCCATTTTAGGAGGAATTCTATCAATTATAGTTTTCAAAGTAACACAAATATCATCATTTTCTATTTAAATTTAATGGTCCATACCTCCTTGCTCCTCGACTTCATTCATAGATTCATATAGGTCTCTTAAAGTTATGACAACATTAACTTCAAATTCAGAAACTGTATAAAAAATCATTTCCACACCATCAACTGCAGTCTGTTCATGTACTTCCTCAATGGGTTTCTTTGTTTTTGATCTCCTAATGTAGGTTTTAAGAGGGATTGTTTGGTTACTAGGTCGATATAAAACAAAAATTTTCTCTAGTGTGCTTGGGAAACTGAACTTAATTTTTTTTTTTACTTTCTTCAAGGGCATGATGTAATTTTTTAGCCAATAGATGAGGGACATATATGACACTTTCTTCAATGCAATAAATGGCTAGCCTCATGCAGTCACCGAAAGTATCAGTCTTATGATGATTCATAGTTATCGTAAGGACAATTTGAATCAAATACTTGTATAGTCCCCGAGGAACATCTATCATTCTTAAACCGTTCATAGGAACATATATTTTTTTCACACATATTTTACCAAGCATATCCATGTTATCGGACTAATCGATAGGTGCATACCCTAATAGATCTCCCTAGATCCACCTGGATCTAGAACAAAACAGGACAGGACATGACTCTTTCCCTACGTTTTGACCATTGAATTAGCTAGTAGGGAGGAACAAGTAACATACCTTTGTATTGCTTCCTAGGGTCTCTGTTGCTCCCGCTTCACTCTGGTGCTCTCGTGAGGTCAAGACCAAGACAACACAAACCAACCAAAGTGAAGATAGAAAAATATATTCAACTTTCAACTTATGTGTATGATCAAGGAATTACACAATAAAGTGAGAATGACTTTATGGGAAAAGGACATGCCACTGTATCATATTGATTGAAAGTAGAAGATTACAACCTGATTGCCTTGATGTCGCAAGCTTACTTTCGATGGATCTTGGCTCCAACACACACACTTGCTCGATCCTTGTATGAAGAAGATCAAATCCTCTTGATAGACTTGCTAGAGTCTCCAAGCTCCTGTTCAAGTTAAGTCCTTCACACAATTCTTTCACCAATTCTCCAATGAATCTTGCTTAACCTTTTCCATGAGAATTCCAACAATATATAGGAGAGAATGAGATGGTTACTTGGATAAGAATGATCCCACAATATCAGGGAATCCAATACAAGGATAACCATTGGAATGCCAACCCATTCTTCTAGAAGATTCCCTTCTAGAACCATCGAGAATTCATCTTTTTCCAAGCTTTATAGAAGGTTCACACCCTAGATATGTAGCATAGTTTGAGAAGTTCACACCCTAGCTTAAAGCAGCTTGCGAGAATGGGTCATTCTCGCACCCTGGTATATTAGCAACCTACAAACTCTCTTCAAAAGTAAGTTTTCTGGGAAGAGATGAATGCCACTTTTCTCAGGAGAAAGTTCTTTATGAGGAGCCTGAGTACACCATCATCAATACACCATCATGATGACCAAATTCATGGGTAATAGAATTCCCCCCAAAGTATGAGGCCGGAACTGGTGACAACTGAAAGACTTTGTAAACTGCATGTGTGTGTTAGAAACTAGGAGCACACCTAATCGGAAACCTGTGAACAACCAAGCATCTGCAGAATATCAAATATACCAATTATGAGGTAGGAATTCCCATACTTAGATCATAGACAGATGACATTGTATACATAGGTCATGGCCACCAATCATACACTGTGGATCCATGCCGTCAAAATATAGCATAGCTTCCAGAAATACACTGTGGATCTATGAGATAAATTTCAAATTAAGACGACATAGCCACGAGACATACAAAGTGGATCTATGTGTCGCAAATTATACATACTCCATCGCAACCTAGACAAAGATATGATATCCAGGGTCTTCAATCTCATCGCCCAAAAGTACGAATCTAACCATGTGATTACATGTGTTGAATTTGAACATGGCATAAACCACTTGATTACCGGTCATTGATGAAACCGTTAGCAAGTGCGAGGGAAATCACCATTGATGTCAATGACTCCCAAGGTACTCTAGTACAATCCATCGAGTGTGAATGAATGAGTTGAAGTCGAACA
>SNQJ01S0222234.1:0-14969 GCA_010110895.2 Picea sitchensis
TCAGTTAACTGACTGAACAAAGAGTAGTGAGTTGGTGATGATCCCAATGTTGCATGGTGACAAAACCAATGCAACATCTAAACTCAACTCAACTAGTCAAACTGAAGTGCCAACTGAAAGAGAATATTCTTCAATTGGAATATTCTCCCCTAAAATATAGGAGACTGGATAATGACTAATTATGACTAATAAACAAGGAATGACCTTAGGAAAAATAAATTCTAGGTGTGTGTGAAGTAACTCCAACAGCCACAAGTTGATGACTTGTTGGATTATCTACAACAAGCCAAGTTCTTCACCAAGTCAGGCCTTAAATTGGGTTACCATCAAGTAAGGGTCGAAGTAGAAGATGTGTAGAAGACAACATTCAAGATAAGGCAAGGTTTCTACAAATGGCTAGTTTTCCTTTCAATTTATGTAATGTGCTTGCAAATTTCATGTTCTTGATGAACGATGTGTTACATCCATTTATTGACTCATTTGTAATAGTATCTAGATTGCATACTAATTGTCAACAATAGTTGGAAAGAGAACATCTCACATGTGACAAAGGTACTAGAGACATTGAAAAAGGATAACCTAATTGGAAACTTGAAGAAATGTGAATATGGAAAAGAGTCCTTGATTTATCTTGGGCACATGATCAGTGGAGGAGAGATGAGGGTGGATACTGACAATATTGCATCCATCATCCAATGGCATATTTCTACCAACTTGACAGGTAAAGAGTTTGATGGGACTATGTAATGTTCTTGCAAATTTCATGTTCTTGATGAACGATGTGTTACATCCATTTATTGACTCATTTGTAATAGTATCTAGATTGCATACTAATTGTCAACAATAGTTGGAAAGAGAACATCTCACATGTGACAAAGGTACTAGAGACATTGAAAAAGGATAACCTAATTGGAAACTTGAAGAAATGTGAATATGGAAAAGAGTCCTTGATTTATCTTGGGCACATGATCAGTGGAGGAGAGATGAGGGTGGATACTGACAATATTGCATCCATCATCCAATGGCATATTTCTACCAACTTGACAGGTAAAGAGTTTGATGGGACTAGCTCAATATTTGAGGAGGTTCATAGCAAGCAATTGAGGAGAATGACGGTGTAGTGAGAAATCTCTAATGAGATTGGTTCTTAATTAATTGAATGAAAATACAATGTTAGGTCAAATGTTACACACAAACAACCTATTTTTTGTGTGTGTTATAAGCACAGTAAAAGTGTTCTTCTTGTTGGGTATTTGATCAAGGATTGAAATCAATCAGCTAAATAATTGGAATTAGAAATGAGCCCACAAATATATCCATCTCAATGAATTTTTCTTGAACAAAATTAATTCAATTTGATAAAAAAAATTGCTGTGACATCAAATTAAATTAATTCTGCGGAGGATTCGTGTTGGTGAGACATGTGATATATGTGTCCCTCATTTATGGATCAACTAGTTTTACAAATACTCAAGTACACCTTTTGGTAAATTTGGTTTCAAACATTTAGTTAGATAATGTGGTGATTTGTAGATGGGTGTTCTTCCTAAAAGGTACATGAAAACACTTAAGGGGTTTGTAGGGAAACAAGCAAATCCTAAACGGTGGATGGCCAAAGGTTACATTATAATGAATATTTAGTGTATGTCTAAGTTCCTAAAACAAATGCATGTAGATGATCCAATCATGTGGGATGGTGATAATGGTAAGAAATTAGAATGGGATCAACTTAAAACAAATGGAGAAACATACATGAGATGTAATATACATATTTTAAATATATGATCAAAATTGTATTTTGTAATGAATAACTACTTTCCTTGTAAAAATGAATAATATTAAGTGCTTACTAACATTGTAGATGAGGATGAATGAGATAGAAGGAATAAATTCATTTTTTCCAATATGGAGGCTACTAGGAAATGGGTGATTGCAATGAACAATGAGATGCGTAAAAATGAAAGAAAGACAAATAAGGGTTTAGAAGTTCAAACTCATGTATTCCAATCCCTAAAACATTATGTGGTCAATAGACTACATAATGCACAAACACATTGGTGAAGGAGAAAATTTATAAATTAGATTGAATCAACATGGAAAGTCAACTAGATTCATTCAAACTAGGAATTGGATGTGAAAGGATGGTATGTAATGGATTATGAAATTAACTTCATATATTTAAACTAAAGATATATATGTATTGTTACAAGTTCAAGAATTTATTGATTTTAGTATGCAAATTTGTCTATCCATGAAGGTTCTAACATATCCTAAGATGTGGCCATATGATCATCATTTTATAGTGGAAATTGTGGATCATGCAAATCAAATATGTGATTACAAAGTGTGCTGTTTCATTTGAGTAAACAAGTCATGCAAGTTCAAGGGATAAAAACCTAATAGAAGGACAACTTGATTATGGTGACACCATTTATGATATAATTGAGTTAGACTATAGATCATTTAGATGTGTTATTTTTAAATGCAAATGGTTCGATCTTTTTGATAGAATGAGACTTGCTAGACTTGAATTGGCTAATGAATTATTTTATATTGACATAAGTAGAGAAATGTTGGCATTTTAAGTTGAAACATAAGTGCTTCCAAAACATTGTGAATAGGTTTTCTTCCATTATGATGTCCCTAACGAAAATTGGTGGTTTTTTATTCATTGAACTTAAAAGGAAAAGGGGTTTGAAAATCTATATTTCAATTGTTAAGGCCAAATCAAGAAGAGGAGTTGTATATGTAATTGATGAAGTAAATGTGGGTGATCAAATAGCATTACGAGTGTAGTGATGTCAAGTATTCATTATAATTATGACTAGCTTTTATTAATACAAATATATGGTGGTTTCATATTGTTATTTTGTGAATTTTAATAAATAAGAGTTACTAATTCATAAACTATATTTTAATGAAGTAAAACCACCCAATGTTTGTCTCAACAAATGGGCACACTTGAGCATATAAACATCAAACATAGACAAGGTAAAATGATCAAAACCACTCAATTTTTTAGTGTTTTGAGTACATAAACATCTTAGGGAACCAACATATCTATTTTCTTCTTGATAATTGTTATTGCATAGTTTGTAGCTTGGTCAAAAGGGTGGAAGATAGAGGCCAAATCAGTAATGTGAACCTACACCACCCAATGTCACCCCAATGGGGAGGTTCTTTCTCTTTAGGGAGGTTAGGTTTGTGGGACCTCCCCAACAACCCTGGGTTTTGAAGAGGCTAGCATAAAGGTCAAAAATTTCCTCCCTATAGGTTACCACCAAGAGCAGATAGTCCAAAATTTAATCAAACCAATAATGAAGTGTAGGCCCAAATGAGAACACCGAACAAAGCAACAAAGAAACAATACATGCAAAGTTATGATTCAATGGGTTAGTAATTTCAGACAACTATCTAATATCAATATATTGTAATTATACAATAGACATTGACGAGATCAATGTTTATCAATACTAGCAATGGAACAATAATTCATCAATAATAAATATCAAGATGATGTAGCGCATAATGTATCCAATCAATCCCTACTTAATAAATGTTTCAAAACACCATCTAATTGCTTATCAACAAAATGATGCATCAAGATGGAATAACCAAGAATGACGTCATCCTTGTTAAGGTTAGTAGTTAGTTAGGGTTTTAAATTATAAGAGTTTTAAGAGTTTGTTTTGACCACTATCACTTCAACGCTGGAGACTAAGGATCAATGCCTATAAATGTGGAGTCAAATTAAGGGTGGACACAAAGGTTGAAGGAAAAGGGCTAAGGACTAGGAGGGAAGGGTTCTGGCACGCAGTGGTAGGGCTCCAAAAACAAAACCCTAGGAAAGTTGCCTACTCGTGTTGCTTACAAGGCCTCGCTCTCTCCTCCTTCCTTGGGTCAATTTGGAAAAACGGCTAGTATAAAAGATAAGTCAAGACAAGAAAGTGAGGTGAGGGTCAACAAGATCCAAGCAGTCGTCCAAAATAAAAGGAATTAGATGCATACATTTAAAGGTTATAATGATCAAAGTGACACATACCATGATACCTAGACCAATTACCTCATGAAGAAGAGTCCTCTCCCATACAAGACCAGGTCAATGGTGATGGATCTTGTTTTCGTTGACAAGATGAATCAATTTAAATAAAGAAGAAGGATGGGCCCCCAAGGCCATGCTCGTGTCAATCTCGCCTCGGTATTCCATGTCTAGGACCCTGTAACCCTCGAGACATGATTCCCTAGTTATCCCTAGAAATCTGTGATAACATCTCGGCCCATCCGTGGACACACCAGAGTTGGCCATGAGAACCCCAACATCTTTGGTGCATAACCCCAGACCTCGCCAACCTCGATAGGGGTATTATAATAAAGATGGGGTGGTTGCCAATCTCAAGACATACACATGGATAGTGTCATGGTTAATATAAAGTGAATTACTTAATTGCTTCACTGCTAATGATGTTGGTGTAGTCAAACAACCAAGAAGCTAATCCAATGAACATCCCACTGCATTCCACCGTGGGCTTCATTGTAAACCAAAATAGTGATAAGTCAAGCACAAAATACAATGGGTTAGAATATATATCTTATCATTGGAAATCACAAAGTCTAACCCATGGAGGCAGTTGGGAGGGATAAAATCATGCCAAACCAATCTCTGAGGAAAGTACTCAAACCACTTCAAGAAAGGCAACAGAAAATGAAAGGTCTTAAAAACTCCACTCAAAAGGGCCTCACCAACCGGCTACCTAGGACATCCTCATACCAAGTCAAGGAAGGGATCGACAAAGATCTAGCGCATTAACCGAAGCTATCTAGGAGATTTGAAACATCGATAACTAACTCAAACCAGAAATTCAACCAACCCCTTTGGAGCCTTAGGGTCCTCCATTTAAGAGGAAACTCAACATTTAAAATATACTTCCAACTACACCTTTAATGTAAAAGCATAGTAAAGTAATAATGTGTGGTTGGAGGGAGAAATCATGAGAATCCTTCTTTAGGCGCATTAATGTTCTTATTTGTATCAAAATCCGAAAGGTAGTGGTGATTGATGATCATATTCATAAAATAAATCCAATGCTCGTGAGGAACGTTATCAAAGTCCTCAAGGCATGACTGAAAATCATCAGAAAAAGGCACCGTGTCATCCTGTTTTTTGGAGTATATGGGTAAAATTCCTCATCTCCTCATACACCGTTAAAAGTAACCTGCTAGATATTTCCAGAAGGCAACTTGAGATGACTCTCAATGTCATAGATGGGATCCATCCTATAGCCAACTATATCCCACCTATGTCTCTCAACATGTATGAACTCATCAATATCAACTATGTCAATATCAACATCATAACATGGAGGATTCAAACACTCCATAATGTTTATCTTTCTTCTCCTCCCTCTCCAAATCATAATGTAGAAAATTATCAAGATTTTGGGGAGAAGGGTAACTTATTGTTTTTCTTGTGAGCTTCAAGGATTTTGTGTTTTCAAAGAGATGTGTCATTGTTTCATCCTCGAATTGCCCTTTGTCCTGATTGTACAACAACAAGGAATATCCACTTCATTCATAGCTTTTCCATTTCTCCCTCACTTTATGAATCATGGATCAAGGTGTCATTGGAATCCATAAAAGAGAAACAAATAACCCACGCTGTGAAGGAGAAACATGCTCTTGGATTGCTTCATCAAAGGAAGGGGTATATTGATACTTCATCATTTTTCATAGGTTCTGCCTTCTATTAAGTCTCAACAATCCCATGTTGAATGACGGTTTCTTCCCCTTCTTCTTGGAAGTCATCAATGAAGTTTTCATAAGTCAAACCTTTCAAGTAAATAGGTCTCTTATCCCATAAGGAAATGTTTGCCCAATTCTTGTAGTTTTAGTAAGCTTCTACTCAAGGCCCTTGGGCCCTTTTTACTGAGGGGTAAGACTAAGTGTGCTCGGATCACATGGGTATAGAGATGGACAATATAATTTCCTTCAGGATGATGGCTTCTAGGAATTTTGAGATAGAGCCTCAAACCTACTCCGGAAGTTAAATAGGGTTTCATTCTAAGTTTGTTTTATATCCTCAATTTTTTAGAAGCATTGAGATGTCTCCCAAGCTTATGCCCCATTCTTTTAGAAAATCTTCTTCTAGCTGGTTCATGGAAGATTCTAGCATCGTGAAGATCATCATACCATTTTTAGCATTCCTGAAGAGTGGTGGAAAAATTTCATCACTACATCTTCTGCATCATCATCGACAAGATGGAATCCAAAATAGAAATTATTCACGGAAAGTCATCTCTTTCCCCATCGCTACTAATGAATCTAGGGATCCATATTCCTTCTATCTGGCATTTGTCATCAAGGGTATCCTTGGATTTTGCTCATGTCTAAAGGCTTGTAATCCCAGGATCCCATTGTGACTCCATTGTTACTCACATCAATAAAGTCATTTTATAATTTTCTCTAAACTATCAAAAGATAAGGAAAACACCCTAGTGGAGTCGCCAGTGTTTTGTAAGATAAGGCATCTAGAGGCACAAGGTCGAATCGGGGTGCGTGGTCCGAGGAATATTGACTCAGTGTTCCTCAATGACGGCACCAAAATGTTATCGTATAGTTTGTAGCTTGGTCAAAAGGGTAGAAGATAGAGGCCAATCAAGGTGAATGCACTTACCCCACCTCCACGCTTCACCTCTAATGGGGAGGCTTTTAGAGGTTAGGCCCAAGGAGACTCTACAACTTGGGGTTTTTAAGAGGCTAAAGTATAAAGGTTGTCAAAGCAATTCCTCCTCACAAGCTACCACCTAAGAGCGTGATAGTCCAAAGTTTAAACAACCAATAATGAAGTGTAGGCCCAAATGAGAACACCTGCCCAGAACAAAGCAACAGCAAAACAATACATGCAGGCTATGATTAAATGGGTTAGTACTTCGTACAACTATCTAATATCAATATATTAGCAATTACGACAATAGATATTGACAAGATCAATGTTTATCAATAATAGCAATGGAACAATATCAATTCATCAATAAATATCGAGATGATGTAGCAGACAATGTATCCAATCAATCCCTTACTTAATAAATGCTTCAAAACACCATCTAATTGCTTATCAACAGAAAATGATGCGTCAATATGGAATAACCAAGAATGACGTCAGCCTTGTTAAGGTTAGTAGTTAGTTAGGGTTTCAAATTATAAGAGTTTTAAGAGTTTGTTTGACCGCTATCACTTCAACGTTCGAGACCTAAGATCAGTGCCTAAGGGTAAATGGAGTCAAATCAAGAGAGGACACAAAGGTTGAAGGAAAAAGGCTAAGGACTAGAGGGAAGGGTTCTGAAGTGTTGCAATGGCAGGGCTCCAGAAACAAAACCCTAGGGGAAAAAGGCTCACTCTGGTGTTGCTTAAGCAAGGCCTCGTGCTCTTTCCTCCTTCCTTAGGTTAAACTTGGAAAAACGGCTAGCATAAAAGATAAGTCAAGACACGAGAATGAGGTGAGGGACAGTGTTGTAAAGGTAAGGCCCTATCACCAAACCCTATAAGCAGGACGGCCCTAGGTGTAGATAACCTAGGCCTGGGACGTCTCCTCCTTCTTGACTCTTAAAAGTCACGGCTAGCATAGGGGAAGAAGTAATAAGAGTGTAGCAATGGCTAGGCTCTTCCTTTCTTCTTATATGGCTGAGAATTTATCTCTTAGGGGACATGAGACAACGACCTACTTGTGTGTTTGTCCCCTAGGGTTTTAAAATCAACAAAATTTATAATAAATGCAAGAATATAAGACTACAACCATTCAATTAAGAAGTTTTGCAGGAAAAAAAACTTACATATCATGATGAAATAGCATTGCAAACCCTAGTTGTAAACCTTCCTTCAAGAGAAATGCCAAAAAATGCCAAGAAAAACCTTACTTCAACAAGTGCGCCTCACTCGAAAGATGAAATAGCCAACAAGGGCGCAAAAATCAGATCTCACTAGGAGAGTGAGTTGTGTTATGTCAAAATGAGGATAAAACTCCTCAATATATATTGTATCATGACCTTTAATTAAATTTTAGGTCATAAAAATTAGTCGACAAGGCTTTAAACCAAAATCATACTGTTTTTACATTAAATGTTCTTTTAAAACCCTAAATGAGCAAAAAGTGAGATGTCAAGCCCTCCTGGGGGAGACGTTAGGCCCTTTTGGGGTCAGTGTAGCATCCAGAAGCCAAACGTTAGCCCTCCTTGGGCTTTTCCAAACTGCCACACATGCCAACAACCCTATCCATCTGCCATATGCTCATGATGATGTCACAAGCCTCCTGGTGGTGTCCTAGGTCATCTGGGGCCAACGTTCCACTGCAAGTGGGTCAATCCCTTTAGGCCTAGCTCAGCCAAAGTTCCCCTAATGGGACTTCCTCTTCTTCTCTGGTGCAAAACCTCAGTCAAACATTGTCCTATCTATGCCCCTCTGATGGGGTCTCAGCAACCATATGATGGGCAAGAGCCCCATTGAGGTCTGAACTAACCATCTCCCCATGTGTACCAGTCCACGTGGTACCTGCCCGTCGGGCATGGTCCTGCACATCAAAAACTACGTCCTCCATGGGCTCATTAGTCACAGGGATCATAGCAATGTCAATCACATTTCATCATCAATTTTATCAAACATATGCATAAAATCCATGATATATCATTCAATAGCTCAAAGACTCTATAAAAACCTACAATACAAGGTTGAGAAAAAGGACAAGATACCCTATTGGGCTAGTATCCATAAGGAAAGGAAAGTTTCCAAGGGGTTTCATCCAAGCCATGTAAATGAGGTGAAGTGATTCAAGGGATGTCCAGACATACGGGTAGAGTAAGAGCCAGGGGTGCATGATATTACCTGTGGGTGCCTTTGTAGAAGGCGAGTTGTACCCATCATGGATGCAAATTTTTCCAAGCCCCTTTTGCCTTTATTCTTTTCTTTATTTGATTTTTCTTCTTCTTTTTCTTTTTATTCAAGGGCTAACCAGAGGACATTGCCTTGGCGTGGTGACCAGACCTGAAAGTGTTACCCACAAGCACTTTCACAGCGATGATAAGGTTGGCTCATGATGAGACCCGCTTTCCCTTGGCCATGCAACCAAAGGTCACTTCCCTAGCGTGGTAACCAGATGGTGGCAATGTCATGCTGTTAGGTACCCATGAACATAATAGGTTGGCTCGTGATGAGACCCCTTATCCTCTTGATTAGGTCTTGTTTGTTTATTTTTTTGGGTCCCTCCTATTTCTTGCTGAGAGGCTTTTTATTTCCTTCTCGTGGATCCCTGGGCGAAGCATCTCGAGGTTTCATTTTTAAGGCTTTTATCTTTTACCAACTGCTTTTACCTTATGGGCCTTTAGCCCCTTCTTCCCATGAGATAAGGTGTAACCCCACAAACAGATCATCCTAATGCCCGGACAAGGTGAATGGGACAGATGAGCAGGAGACAAGATGGAAAAGTGATGGTGTGATGGGAGTGGACGATGGCTCTTTAGAAACCCCCCAGTGGCAAACCAAATCCTATGGGTACAGGCTTGCTAGGGCACCCAGTCAATCTCCCCAAGCATGGTCAAGTGGGTCAATGTAAGATCCAAGCAGTCGTCAAAAATAAAAGGAATTAGATGCATACATTTAAAGGTTATAATGATCAAAAGTGACACATACCACGATACTTGGACCAATTACCTCATGAAGCAAGGGCCTTCTCCGATACAAGACCAAGCCGATGGTGATGGATGTTGATGCTACTGACAAGACAAATCTGATGAAAGAAGAGAAGGATGGGCCCTCCAGGGCCATGCTCAGGTCAATCCTGCTCTCGTTACTCCATGTCTATGACTTGTGGGCCTCGAGACATGATCTCCTAGTTATCCCTAGAAATCGGGGATAACAATAACTTCAATGACTAGGTGACTTGTGTGTTTTTGTTGTTCTTTTGGGTTCATTATCCCTTGCGATGTCGTCTATATTGGATTATAGCTCAAGTTAAAAGTTAAATCTAACTACATATGTCTATATGATCTCTTTAATATTTATTTATTTTCCCATATATTTCATCTTGAACATGTGTTTTTCCTTACTCCGTGTTTTCTTATGTGCAAAGCATTTTTGGGGCTTTATTCACAATTATATGGTTATGTTACTTATTGTGATTAGTATGGTATGTACTTAGTAATTCCTCCTTCGAGTATTTAGAATTTGCCCCTAGTTCATATGGGATTTTTATCTGATAAGGATCCTGATCATATTGTTTTACCAAATTTCTTTTGTAGGGGTTTTTTAATATTTCTCTTAAGTTGGTTGGCACATGGTTGCTTGTACTTGTTAGGTTTTTTGTTTAAGGTGGGAAATATGGGTATTAGGTTTGAATCCTTCCAATGGGTGGGAAAATTGTGAATAATTTTAAAGTTTTGTGGGTGTAATAGACTTGGTTTCCTTTGGTTTGTAGAATCATTATATGTGATGGTATTATCATGGACCTATCAATGGATTTCTACTTCTGATCAAGGGAGGAGTGATAATTGTGGTTTGGAGTCCATTTAATATGTTAATAGTTTCAATGAGTAGATTCCAAGGCAATGCAGATACAATGAAATATTTATCAATTTAGATTTTCATGCATCAAGTTTTGCGACATAAAACAATGCTAAATGTGACACAAATTTATTTAGTCGACATAGTTGTGACACAAAATGATGCAAGTCAATGCAAATACTACGCAAACCTAGACAACACATTAGAGTGCATCGTATTTTGCATCATATTACAATGAAAATCTAATGAAAAAATGATGGAAGTGGCAATGCATTAAACCATCTCACACCACAAAAAATAATTAATTAATTAAAATTAAAATAAATTAAAATTAAAAATTTTAAAAATTAAATAAAATTAAAAACAAATTCCTAAGCAAACCTTGGCAAGGAATCTATGATGCAAAGCTATCATGTTAGAGCCTTGAATTATAGTGATAGAGGATCATAACGGTATAAGGGTTATTAGTATATAAGGTGTTATCAGACTAATCGGTAAGTGCGGACACAAACAGATCTCCCTAGTTTCACCCCGAAACTAGAACAAAACAAGACAAAATGTAAAACTTTCCCTAAGTTTTAATTCTCAAGCATACTAACTAACAAGAGATAAATGACATACATTTTAAACGTCATTTTTCCTCGCTAGTGTCATCCTCGCTCTGTTTCAAGGCTTATGGGATGTTGAACCTGTAAAAAAGACACAAGCCAACGAAGTGAAAGAAACAACGTATACTCAACAAAACCTATGTATGTGATCAAGGAATCATACAATAAAATAAAACCAATTTTATGGGAAAGAAATATATTGTTGTATTAGAAATATGAAAAGGAGAATACAATCGATGCCTTGATGTTGTAAGGTCCCTTCCAACAGTTCCTTGCTTCACACACACTTCTGCTCCATGGATTCTGAGATCAACAATCTATCTTGACAAAGAAAATCTCAAAGCCAACATACAAGATCCAAAAACTCCAAGCTACAAAACTCAAGAACTTTCCAACTCCAAAAGCTAACTTTCCCAAGCCAATTTTCCCAAGCTAACTTTTCCCGTGAGAACTCTTCTCCTTTTATAAGATGAAAAGGATAGGGTGAGGAGGTTAGGATGATCCCGTGAGATCAGGGATGTGACTCAGATCCAAACCGATCAGAGGCCAACTCACCCTCAAAGCTTCTATTCTAGAAATTTTGAGAAATTCCTCTTTTTCCTTCACACGAAAATCGTCGCACCCCACTGTGGTGCAACCTGCAATGATCCTATATATTCACACCCATAACACTAAGCAAGGTGAAACGATGCATTTTTACAAGTTTTTTGACAAAGGAAAAGTATAATTTTGTCTCTCTGGGAAAATGTGTCTTCATTCTTCTTCAAGGATTAAGGCAATTGATCCTTCTAAAGACAAAGGATAGGTTTACATCATTAAGGGTCATATGGGTGACGAAAATAATGTGTAACGGTGAGCCCCCCAAAGTATGAAGTTAGAACAAAGTGATAGCTAAAATACTTTGTCGAGTGTGTGTTGGGAACCAGGAATATGTCGGTCTGAAACCTACCAACAAAAAAGGAAATACAGTACAATAATATCTTCATCATTGAGGTAGGCATTCCCATACTCGGAATACAAATGAATCGAAGCATAAATGTTGAGATGAAAAGATCCTTGTCAAGTAAGACAGGTCATGGCCACCAAACATACATTGTGGATCCATGCCATTATGACTCAAATCTGAACATAGCCACCAAAAATACATTTTGGATCTATGCATTAAAGACTCAAATTTGAACATATCCACGAGACATACAATGTGGATCTATGGAACAGTACAATTTTAATATACTCCAATGCAACCTGAATCTGTCATAAAATATTCAGGGTCTTCATCTCCATCACTCTATAGTACAAATCTAACCATGTTAATACATGTGTTGAAGTCGAACATGGTATAAACCACTTGATTACCGGTCATTAATGAATATCGTTAACAAGTGTGAGTGAAATCACCATTAATCTCAATGATTCCCAAGGTACTCTAGTACAATCCAATGAATGTGAATTTGTGAGCTGAAGTCGAACACTTGGTGGAATCTCCCGATCAGGGGTCAATAATGAAAACCCACCGTCAAAAGAAAGGAAACCTGCCATTAAGTCATGCAAATTCCAAGGTACCAATTAGTTTCTAAGTCTAATTCCTAGATAATGAGATGAAGTCGACATGAAAATACTCATCACAGGAAGGCCTTAATGCATCCTCCATCAATGACACGAAACGGGTAAAAATATTTGAGGTAGATTGGAGTAAAAAGTGATTCAGGACTGACTCAGGGATGGCTGATGCAATAGAAGGATTAAGGACTACAAAAGTGGCCGACACAATATAATTTTTTTCGGGTTGAACTTCTCTTTGAACATATTGACGACACGATGACTGTCTTGGAAACACTGACTCAACAATAGGGTTCACATACCAATTTGTAATCTTATAAAGGAGTATGATCAAGAGACAAGCAAATTTTCCAACCTAGACACAAAGCGAGTGGAAGGGTGTCATGTTCAAAAGAGACTCTTCATAGAATACAGGTTTAGATACATTTCTTTCCCAATTTTCCCCCACCATTTCTGGCAAATACCTCTTTATTTTTACACAAGCTTGAGGAGGATAACATATGTTTGTAATGTAAGCTTATCCTTCAGATGACTGCCTCGGAGTATTTTCAATGAACCCTAGGAAGGAGTGGTTCGGTCCCATATGGGCATTTTGATGTTTGTTTTATGAGTCCAAAGAAAGAAAACTCAAGGGTTTGTCATGTTTAGAGAGTCTAAAAAACACTTAAAGAAAACTCCAAAATGTCCTTTTTCGTAAAGTAGTCTGATGAGACCGAAAAAGAGATAATCTATCGCTCAATAGACATTTTCTTCAAATATTTTAACGAGAGTGAAAAGAACAAGATCACTCGGCAATCTTTTCATGTATAGAGAGTCTGAAAAGAGCTTAAAGGGAACTCCAGGGGGTTCCTTTTTCGTATAACCTTTACGAGTCCTAAAAAGTGATAAAATTTTACTCGGTTACATTCTCAGGTATTTACGAGCATGAGAAATAACAAAGACTAAGCTCGAGATTGTTTTCATTTTTACGCAAGCTTAAAAAAAAAAAAAACTATGCTTGGGATATATTTTATTTTTATACAAGCTTAAAACTAAACTAAACTATGCTTGGACCTGGTTTCATTTTTACACAATCTTGAACCAAAGGAAACTATCCTTGAGGTAGGTGGTTTCATTTTTACACAAGCTTGAACTAGAGGAAACTGTGCTTGGGACTTCCCAACGCATAATCCATGGATGGTTGGTACTTATCCCTCTGCTTAAGAAGCTAGCGGGTTAACAGCAGCATGAATTTCAAAGGGTGTAAGCATTGCCCCCAAACTTTGTTTCTTCCAACTACAAAGGCGGGTGAAATGAAGCTTCAAATACTAGACGAAGGACTTGACTCAAACAGAGAGGGGGAAAACTACTTCATTTTTTAACGAGATTGACACAGGAACAAGAACTATGCTCTAGAATCCAGGTTCAATCCCCAAACCTCTGTTTAATTTTTTAACAAGCTTGACACAGAAACAAGAACTATTCTTGTAAGTTTTGTTTATTTTTTTAACAAGGTTTCTACAAAGACGCAAAACTATCCTCACAACTGGTTTCATTTTTTAACGAGCTTGAAATCAGAAAACCATGCTCAAAGCTAGTTTCATTTTTTAATGAGCTTGAAATCAGAAAACCATGCTCAAAGTTGGTTTCATTTTTTAATGATCTTGAAATTAGAAAACCATGCTCAAAGCTCGTTTCATTTTTTAATGAGCTTGAAATCAAAAAACCATGCTCAAATCTAGTTTTATTTTTTAATGAGCTTGAAATCATAAAACCATGCTCAAAGTTGGTTTCATTTTTTAATGAGATTGAAATTAGAAAACCATTCTCAAACTCCTCTTCTTGATCATGGCTTCCAAGAGTACAATGCTCCGAAAAGAAACCATGTCAAGGGACAAAACTCGGTCATGGCTTCCAAGAGATATTCACTCGATGGAAGAAACACACTATGGAAGGAACACATGTCGAGGGTCGCGATAGGGGTAAGGAGAGCAGGCTCCAATAGCCCTATCGAAGAGATCACCATGTCAAATACCAGATATAAGTCATAAGAGACTGAGCTTAGAGTGAGAGGCTCATCTCCAATGAAAGTTGAAGGCATGGGAGACAACACCACATAATTGACCTATGGCAAGGGTGATACTGACTGCATATATGAACCATTTAGGGAATTCATTGAGTTGACTGTCAAGTCAGGACCAAAAAACGAAATTTGATCAATAGTCACCACTCTTCCATCGTGTGTTAAATATATCACATAAAAAAGAGTGGACACAA